>NW_024121444.1:595437-783229 GCF_016745375.1 Pimephales promelas
GAATTCCAACATTCACTTCATAAAAAAAACAAAAAACAGTTGAGATTAGGTAAGAGTTTCTTGGAAAAAGAAGTTACACTTTATTTTAAGGTATTTGTGTTACAATGTAATTATACAATTAAGTACTGAGTAATAATAATGAACTAATGTTAGGTTAAGGTTTGGTTTAGGGTTAGTTGCACTGTAAAAATGAAAATGCTATATCTGATAAAAAACAGATTATAAGCAATATTATTAAGTAAATTTAACAAATTAGAATTGAGTGATAATTAATCAAATAAATCCCTTAAAATTTAACCAGTTATGAGTGAATGTTAACCAGTAAAAGTTAACCTGTCAAATGATTGTGAAAAAATTATTATGTTAAAACATGACCAACACCATCTGATAACCTTTTCTATTTGTTCATCGGGCTGTTATAACTTATATCAGCCAAACAAAACTTAAAGTGATTGACTTAAGGGTCAAGAGCCCAACTAAAACAAACATTTATCACCATAATGGTGACTTAAATTATGGTTTTCTCCTTCAGTGATTCAGCTTGTTAACATCAGGTGTCTTCAATATTGCCAATATAAAATAAAGAGTTCTTCATTCATCTTTGACATCTATCTGTTATTCAGATTTATTTATTTTGGTCAATTTTACTCATTTTAAATGGTCAACTTTTAAGGAATTAATTTGATTAATTATTACTCAGTTCTAATTTGTTACATTTAATTAATAATGCATGTAATCTGTTGTCACAATTGTATTGATTAGATATAGCATATTCATTTTGACAGTGTAATTATGCATCATTTAAAGTTATTAAAGTACTACAATAACTACATGTTGCATGTGTAGCAAGGACAATAACGTGTACCCGAATGTCTTAACAAAAGACTTTCCCGTTTGTTGTAATAATTCATCAAATATGTCAAGCTTAATCAACAAACAAATGATAGCGATCACATTCTACAGAAAAATATTGTTTTGGCACAAAGAAAAAAAATACTGACTGAAAAGTCTGGTGTGCTGTGATTATATTTGTCTAGTTAAGTCTGTTTTATTTAACATTTTCTGTTTTATCAAACATTTGAAATAGAATTATTGATTATTATGAAATTATTAATTATTATTATTAAATAGAAATAGTCCAAGTCAATTCAAGTCAAGTATTATTAACTCATAAATTGTGATTTATTAAGGCACTACACACACAAAAAATGCATTAACAGTATTTATTCAGTTATCTACTGAAAATAAAATGATATTTTAGGAATTCCAAACTTACTGAGATGAAGTTGAAATAATGTAGCATGTATACGTGTGATAATAATCTAAAAAAAAATTTTTTTTCCAAAAAACACGCATATTTGGAAAAGGAATAACGGATTAAGTATAGGGTTAAAAAAACCCCAGATATCTGTTGACCATCGATCAAAATATGAAATACATTTGAGATGAAGCTTTCGCAATTTTCCACAGTAAAACATTCTTTACAAATTAAGATTTTTCTTTTTCTTTTATACAAATCCTTTTATATGTACAAATCCATGTTATTATGAAACAGCATAAAGATGCTTGTAGATTGTGTAGTTGGAAGGTGAAGAGGGATATTCAGAACTTCTGGACAGTTACGGGATAAAGGAGGGGAACAGCAATGCCCTGGTCGGGTTTCTCAAAGGCACTTATCAAATTCTTGACTTTTCGGAACAAGCGTTTAGTCTGACCCGGTGCAGTCTGTCAAAAAAAAATAAAATAAAAAATAAACGAATAAATAACAACAACAATAACAACAACATCAGTATAATCTATTTGCAAGGACCCCACAACTTAAATCTGTGTCCAAATATACATTCGCCCCCATATTTCTTTAATGTTATCTATTTAAGATCTAGGTATAATGTCACGCAGTCTCAAGATGAGATGTTGGCTTTATAGATGTTAGAGCTGAGAGATTTCGCTCAGTAAAATCACGTAAATCCACAGCTGTTTCATACCTCTATAGGCCTACATTTGAGTCATTCTCAGGAAAAACACAATGTTTTCCAATCAAATACTGCTGACGAATTTACACAATATCTAGTTACATATGGGACATATGTGAAATGCAGAAGAAACTATTTTTAAATGGTTGGTTTTCATTGGAAAATCAGCCAATTTGTGTCTCCAACACTCATCACAATTTAGTTGTTTAAAAAGAAAAACCCCTCTACTTAAATTCAGCTGTGGTTAAAATACAAAAAAGGAAGGAGTTATAATTATCAGCCTGTCACAAATTTTAAAAAGTAGACAATTGTAAGACAATACAAAGCTAGAGTATTTTTAAAGCTAATCATATTTCAATAATAATTGCAATATTGTTCTTGCGTTCAAGATCCTCACCTCAGCCGCCCAGGAGCCCGCTGTGTCTCTCTGGAGCCGGTACGTGTAGACAAAACCTTTACACCTGGTAGTGTGAGAAATCACAGATTAATAAAAGCAAAGGCCAATAAATAGAACTTGCCCATTTGAAATTGTACGTGTGCCGTTCAAATGAAAATTTTGACTTAACAATTTGTAATTGTGACATTTTTCGTTAACACGCTTGACGTGAGCTTAAAGCTCCACAAAATGCAGAGATTTCTTGAGGACTTACAGGACACAGAGGCAGTAGGCTCCAGGAACGCTCTCACTGTCTCGAATTAAATAGCTCCCATCTTTGCCTGCTTCACACAGACGCATCTCACACATTTCTCGATTGATGGCCCCATGATAAACAGAAAGCGATTCCATTGTGCTGCATGCATTGTTTCTCAGGCAATCACTACCAGCAAGTGATATTTGTCCCTTGGGCAGGAAATGATGAAACAAGGCAGGAAATAAGCTCTTTGAAAAAATAAGACAATTTCTGCAACAATAGCAAATGCATGCAAAATACCAGTGGAATAAATGGTAATTTCAGTTCATCTGGAGTTCAACTGCGATGCAGATTTCTGAATGTGCTGCTGAAATTATACTTTACAAATTAGTGCTGCACAACGGTGTCACTCTTTTTTGTTTTTGAAATTGTTAATATATAACGCACACTGCCATCGGACAATGGCATTATTACAGAATGGTGCAAAGTGCAAATGTTTCACACAGTAGGTCTACACAATAAATCATTACAATTATATTGATTTTCAAGCTGCTTTCAAACTGTAATCACCTCAGACTTTGTAAAAAGGTCTATTCGAGTGGTTTTCAGTCACAATTTAGACTCTGTAAACAACAACTATGTATTTTCAGTCACAATTTAGACTCTGTAAACAACAACTATGTTGAATGTTGAAGTTTCTTGCAGCATGTTTGAGACTTGTACTCGTACGAGGTGGAAAAATGCTTCTGTATCCAGTACAGATTGCTGTCACAGAACATCCCTGTCACCACTACATCCTGTCTCTGCGTGTTTGTACGTTTTTTTTTTGTTAGTGCGTGTATTTTTAGGTGAATGTTTTTGAACTACATATACAAAGAAATAGATCTGCATAGTGAGAATTTCAGACTAATTATTTAATTTGATGACGTTTTACTTTTGAAGTCAACAAATCAGAGAATGTAGAATACACACTGAGAGTAAAAACACTGTGGAGATGATATTGGAATTTTTTGAAATTGAAATGATTTTGATATTTTTTTTGGGCTGAAAGGGGAAGTTTACTAAGAAAGAGACGTTCGTCAGAGGCTGGTCGATGCCATCCCATTGGTGCCTGTTGTCAAGTGTTAATACACAGGGCTGATGCTGCATGTTGCATCGATTCGGCCCCTGCTGTTATTATGATAAAAAAGAGGGCACATTGAACAAGATCCCTATGTGACTATGACAAGCAACTAAATGACTGGGCAAGAAGCAGGGCCGGCGCTAGCCATTTGGGTGCCCAAAGCACAAATGCTTGGTGGTGCCCCCTTAACAACCCCCACCCCCCCCCCCCCCCACCCACCCAAGGAATAACAACCATTCAGAATTTCTTAGTTAGGTTCTCTTTACTTCCAAAATAACTGCTGCAAATACATACATTTACATTAACAATGGCACCAAATATGAAAAGAAATAAATAATAAAAAGGTTAAAATTATAAATACCAAAAACCACCACAATTACTAAAAACACATATTTGGAACTGGCTACAACTGCTGGTTGATGGTTCTTCCTCCTGGCCTTGAGTTGCTCCTTGCATGTATTTTAGCATTGACCCTGCATTCAGAAATACAAGACAAAATATTCAGGGATTCTACTGAATCAATAACCATCATACAAAAATATTGCACACATTAGTCTTTTATATAATATAGGCCTATGTGTCACTGGAACATTTAAAATTCAAAACTCTATTCTACCTTTAAAAGAGGTCTGATGAGGCACAGTATAATAATTCTGTACATAATTTGTAGGGCTGGGAAAAGATGAATCGCGATTAATCGCATCCAAAATAAAAGTTTGTGTCTACATTAATGATATAGGCCTATGTGTGTGTACTCACTGTGTATAATTATTTTGTATATGTATTTAAGAAATATTTGTTATTTATATATAAAATATTTTAATTTATATATATATATATATATATATATATAATATAAATTATCTATAAATATATACAGTATATACATGCAAATATTTCTTAAATATATATGTGCATATGTGTGTATATTATATATACAAAATAATTATACACAGTACTCATGTAGAAACTTTTATTTTGGATGTGATTACGCTTTTCCCAGCCCTAATAATTTGACAACTCCATATGAAAATATACAAACAGTATATATACATATATATATATGTATATATACAGTAATATACATACAAAGCCCAAGTAAAAAAAAAAATCCCAAGGAGAAACCCCCGGACCCCCGTTAAAATAAAAAATTCTACATGCAGGGCAAAGCCCTGGATCATTTGCACAACTAGCGACGCCCCTCTGGACATGCATACACGAAGCAAGGGTGCCTACAAAACTAACACTTTTATTTAAAACATTGTCTTACCTGCAAACGAGTATCATCCCACTGTCTCTTCTTTTTCCTTTTTTCCGCCCCTGACTCTTTCGAGGCCAATGTCTGATGTCGATCAGGTGTCTGCCAAATTTGACACACTGATTGAGGAACAGACCACTGCGAGGTGGGGAAGGGGGGGCACCAGAGGGAGAGTGGCACAGGAGATTCACCTTTTTCTCCACTAATTTGGTCTAGGCCTATATTACTTTTGTATTGCTGTTGTATATTAACATGCTTTAGACATATTGTATTTGTTATTTATACTCAGCCCATTCTCACCCCCAAGGCGTCACCTAACTGACGCCTTGGGAAGCATTTGGACATGCTTCAATATCTGACGCTTTAGGCGCCCTTTAGCGTCAGTTAGATGACGCCCTAGGATCGCGTGTACCCTACCCCCACCCCACACCTAAACCTAACCGCGTCCTCTAACTGACGCTTTCCTTTAGCGTCAGTTAGATGACGCCGTAGGATCGCGTCATGTAAGTGACGCTAAAGGGCGCCTAAAACGTCAAATATTGAAGCATGGTCAAAGGTGACGCCTTGGGGTGAGAATGCGTTGTTATACTAGTAGCCTATTGTGATGATTTTTCACCACCCAGATTTTTTGGTGCCCCCCCAAGCACTTGGTGCCCTACGCGCAGTGCGTGATGTGCGTGTGCGGAGCGCCGGCCCAGGCAAGAAGTAATATTCCAACGCATTCTCATCCTTTAACGTCATATAGAACGCTATATGACAAAACGGCGCTATACTACGCACATGGCACCCGTTATCCTTAATATAACACGCGCTGTGAGGGCTAAGTTTAGGTGTGGGGTAGGGTGTGCGTAGGGATGGGTATCGTTAAGGTTTTATCGGTATTACTACTCTTACCGATACTGCTTATCGATCCGGTACTTTAACGGTATTCTAATCGTTTTTTTTTTTTTTTTTTTTTTTTAAAGAATTAAGAACATAATTAACTTTATATTTTGAAATGTAAAAAAGTAATGCTTTAACAAAACGAAGAAAATTTGTTATGCAGCAATGTGCAGGCTTTTATTGTTTTATATACAACAGATAGGACACAAGTACTAACACAAAAATACAATTAATCAAAGATACAAATTACATACACAGTGCTTTAATTTCAGGAAGGTCTACTAACATTAGCTACTTTTTAGGTAATATTTCTGTCTGAAAATAAATCCAATTTAGTAATCAAATGTAAAATAGCACTGTATAGTTTATCATAGATACTGTAGATTAATGTTTATTAAACTAAAGTTACTCATTCAAGAGCTGTGAGTGATTTTCTCTGCCTTTTGTTGTTTGATTTGCATTAATGGCTGAATCGTCAGCAGGTTTATTAGACTGCTGCCCCTTTAAGACCGAGAGCAAATCTAATCGGTATCTGAAGCACCATCATTTTCTCCCTATTATTTACGTCCATTTAAGACATAATTGTGTTTAAGTGAATCTCAGAGCTGGTCATTTTGACATTTTTATGTATATTTGATAGTTTAGGACACACGAAGCCCAAAGTAGGCTATACTCTTCTTGTCTCGTTGTAGTCCGTTCGGAGCGCGCACCGCCTTGTGAGCAGCGTCTCTTGTGCAGGTTTTTGTGTTTTTAATAGGCATTTTATGATCTAGCAACAGTAGAGACAGCATTTTGCAACAAACGCTGATCGTGCTGATTCTGACGGTTACGTTTGGGTTTAGGAAGAACTGACAGCGCAGCGCTGTGAAGTGAAGGAAGTTGCGCTGGACACATCATGCGTCTCGTTTTTAACGGGTGTATCTCAAATATCTTCTTATAATCTTTGGAAGCCGAAATCTAGAATAAAATTAGAAAATATCCCAGATCTAAAGTGTAACCTCGTTTGAATGTTTAGTTCTGTCCTCATTGTCACTCATTAAGCAAGGGCTGTCGTGTTGCGCGTGCTGTGGCTCCGCGTGAGAGATCGCTCTCTCTCTCTTCTCTCTCTTCTGAACTGCGAATAGCAAATTTGCATCACAGACAAATGGTTTAATTAAAATATAGTTTATTTATAGAAATGGCTGGCGAGATAAACATGTTCAAGATAACGTCTTTATAGGAATAAATTGTAACCTACGTGTATTTACTTAATTTCTCCAGTACCGACAGCAGAACCGATAACGTCCGAGCTTATCGATACAGCGGTCTTTCAAAATTCAGCACCGGGGCCCGTTTAATACCGGGTTTCGGTACCCATCCCTAGGTGTGCGTGTCTTATTCACGCTAAAGGATTTATAACGTCTTGTAATATTAACGATAAAGGGTGCCATGTGCGTAGTATAGCGCCGTTTTTGCATATAGTGTTCTATATGACGTTAAAGGATGAGAACGGGCTGAATATTCTGCAGATGAAAGTTTGGAATGACATGAGAGTTGCTTCAACAAAACTTTGAACTAGTATTCGGAAGACACCTTGCCAATTTAATCAACTTCTGATTAGGGCTGGGTATCGATTCACATTTCAATTTCGATTCGATTTCGATTCACAAGCTCTCAGTTCGATTCGATTTCGATTCTCGATTCAATTTTCGATTTCGATTCCTGATTTGATTCTCGATTCGACTATAATGAAGATGTAATATAAATCCTATATTTATAAAAAAAGAACAGTGGACATAAGTTTACTAGTGGTTAATTAATACAAGGAAATTAAGAGCCATAAACCTGTATATAAAACTCTTTTTATTTACTAAATGCATACAAAGAATAAACAGGATTTTGATGCAATATACAAAAAAAGTCAGAACAGTCGCACAGCTTGATCAAACAGTATCATGTTATTTTATGTTTAAGATAGATATAGATAAATAAATATATAAATATTTAGACATTTTTTTTTACATTGATCTTACCTAAATGGTAATGTAATTTTTTGTTTATTTTTGTTTTAAGAGTTTATGTATGGAAGCTTGATTTCAATCTTTGAATTAAATTGAAAAAAGTAGCACAAATAAATACAATAGAATAAAGACACAAATTAAGAGACATTTTGGGGTAGTTTTTTGGGTATGTCAGAAATACTACAGAAACTGACTAAAGTAATCCAATGTAAAATAACACTGGATAGTCTTTTTAGTCCAGACTGAATTAAATACAAAGGCTATTAATTCTGATTGCTTACAATTAATACTATATTCTGTTGTTATGACAACAGAATTAATGACTGACACAAATGGCTGCGTTCACTTTAAGAACTAGTGCGCGAATCCATTACTGTTTCATTAACTTTCTGTTACACGCGTTTAATGCTAATTTAAGACATTACCGACTGTATTTACGAGGTTACTCACCAAGACCAGAGTTTTGACATAATGTCGCGTGTTTTAACTGTTAAAGTGATATAATCCAGGGATAAAACTTTTGTTTCTGGCGAGCTGTTTGTGAGGCAGATTTAGGTTGTACTGTGCACGCAGTGAAAGACATCTCTGAGAGTGCGCAAGCACGGGATAGTTTAACATTGCTTGTAAAACTTAAAAAGACGTGAAAATGATAAACGTTAGTTACGATCATAGGTTACGATGCAATGCTGGCCCGATTGTTAAGTGAACATTCTGTCATGTCCCGACTCCTAAACGCGTGTGTGTATCGACAGTTGCAGCGCTTGGCGCTTGCCTAGTGCAGAGAGACGAGAAGATGCAGCACCGCGTCCGCGAGCCCTTTATATGGAAAAAATCGATTCGTGGCCGTTGAGAATCGATTTTGAATCGAACACATTTTAAAAAACGATTAATCGAAAAATCGATTTTTTTGCCCAGCCCTACTTCTGATGCAAGGGGGCGCTACCAGTGTTGGGGAAGCTACTCTGAAACTGTAGTTTGTGAAGCTACAAGCTACTCGTAAGTTAAACTACAGTCAAGCTACCCTTTTGGAAAAGTAGTTAGCTACACGACAAGTTACTATCAAAAAGTAGCTAGCTACATGGAAACTACTTTTGCTTTTTGAACAACGTATATTATAAATAACTGATTAAGTGTCTGAGGAATGATTAAATAAAAGTAAAATATTTAGTGTTTAAAACAATGCAATACAACTATGATGTCAAAGAGTATTGTTTTATTACACACAACACTCAAATATCTCAGACTGTTTGTCAAAAGTGCAAAATTGCAACAAATAGCCAACAACATTGCAAGAACAAAATATACATCCAACGCAAATTGCATGAATTTCTCAAATTTCTCAAAAATACCGATTGAACTTGGACAAATAAGGCCATGGGTAATTAACGCTAGTTGTTTTTCCATCCTCCAAATCTGCCGTCACTTCTTGCTCCATCATGGATAATCATAATATGGGTGTGTCAACCCACTTCTGTACTTTAGTGAACCGTTAGCCGCAATATGCGTGATTAAACAACAGGTGGCGGTAATGGCAAAAAACGAGTTTGTAATCTAACAAGAAGAATATCCTTGCATCGCGCTGATTCGCACAGACTCGACAAACGCAACGTAGCTTTTGCTCACGCTACTCCGCTACTTGCTGTAAAAAGTAGTTAGCTGGAAAATCTACACTGTTTAAAAAGCAACTGAGCTACTGCCAAGCTACTGAAAAATGTAGCGTCGCTACTTGTCGTTAACTACTCCCGAACACTGGGCGCTTTTTAGTTATCACAAAAATGAATATTATCCCATAATTTACTCATCCTCAAGCCAATACAGTGTTGACAGAACGAGGCTAATATGGTCATTTAGTAGAGAGGTTGACTTCAAGTCATGATGCAAAGGTCCCCTTTGGTATGGAAGTACCTTGTGGCCATAGAAATAAATTTATCCTAAGACACAAGTGAGATCAAATTTTGTTTCTTATATACGTACTTTTTTTTTTAAATGGCCACCAATCATACTTGAGAGGCCCATATCTTTGCTTCTGTTATAGCTATAATGACAAATTTGGTATCAACGTGTACATTTTTGTGGTCAAGGAGTCCAATAAAGTAGGTTCCAAGACTAGAAAACAATAATGTTGTCCTTACCATGACAATTGGAGGTGAAGTATGCAATTTTTTTTATCAAAAAAGCATGCCAAACACACAGTCCATTCACAAGTTAAAGGGATAGTTCACTTTGAAATTAATTTTTGATATGTTTTGGCTTAACTTCAAGGGCATCAAAGATGTAGGTGTCTTTGTTTCCACAGTAGTTTCAATTTTGATATTTTTAAGTCAAACCGTTTGAGTCTACAGTATCAGTCATATAATGGAGATCTATGGGGTCCTCCTCAAAGGGCATGCACAGAGAAGTCCAAATTAAACATGATTTAATGAATCTTCATGACTAATTCTTCCTGGTTCTGGTAAGAACTCTAGCGGCTCAAGCACCCAGTAGAGCTTGATGTCATGAACGCATGGACTAATTGTTCCGCATTTGTCAATGGGAGTATATGGCGTAATTTAGATATATTTTTAAGATGAAAAAAATGCGGTTTTACTGACACTAGACGTGACTTTCAAATGAAAGATTAGTTTCAAGGGAGTACACTTGAATGAATGCAATGAATCAATCAAATTTTTCCTCAGGGAGACTACAATGCACTCCCTGATGCAATACTGTAGTAGATAGTTATAATTTGTTGCATAGTTATAATTTTCTCCCTGATATCATCAATCTTGTAACCAAAGAAGTTCATAAAGTCATTACTGCTGTGCTGCTTGGAAACGTCTGGGGTTGAAGCTTTTTAGATGAGTGATTAATGACAGAGTTTTCAGTTTGGGTGAACTATCCCTTTAACTTTTCGCCTTGTTTGTTCCGTGTATGATTTCATACTAGACTAGTTGCATGTTTGTGATTTTACGCATACTGAAAGTGTTTTGCAGGTTATTTTCCAGAAATCATTGTTTGTTATCAAGAGATCTTCTCTCTATTCATTTTACTGGCAGTGAGTTTGTGTGTGACCCTGTGGACAACATGCACAGTCTCATGAAAGTGCGTATCTATACCACAAATGTCATTTCTCGTGCCATTTTTGGGCCAAAAATGGTTTTTGCGTGCATATGCTACGCACTGAAAACCCCTTGGGTAGGTTTAGGGGAGGGGAGTGGGGAGTTCGTGCGTATTATACGCCATAAAGTGCGTATCATATGCACGCGAAAAACGCGTACCATATACACGCAAAAACTATTTTTGGCGTATAAATGGCATGAGAAATGACATTCGTGCTATAGATACGAAGTTTCATAAGATCGGGCTCTGTGGATGAGACTACAGTACTTACTGTGTATAAGGTATTTTTATTGAGATTTTAATCTTGTTGATTCTGAGGGTTTTTGTGGTTGTTCTATAATGTTGTCTCAAATTTGGATTTCTTGATAATATTAGTTTGGGTATTTGTCTAAATGTCTGCCCTATATAAATAGTATTTGAAATATATTCCCTTTTTCAATATGCAAATATAGTAACAAAATCTTTAAATATATTAAAAGTATATTAGCATCATGCAATTTACCTATTTTCACAATACAACTTCAATACACACTTTAAAATAATTGTACTTTAGGATATTTTCTAAAAATATATTTTCTAAATATTTTAAAAAAAGTGAAAATTCAGTTTATTTTTAAAAGTGTATTTATTTGCACTTAATTAAAAATAGATTTTAGGTATATTTTAAATGTGTGGTGGATCATTGTAACAATGCATTGAAAGTATACTTGCAAAATACATTATAGTATAATAGTATTTTGTACAAAGTATAGCTACATTTTATTTGTCTAATAATTTACATTTGTTATTGAAGACAAAGTATGCATTATATATATTTTACAAAATATTTTTTTACTCTAAAATTAAAAATAAAAATAAAATCAAAGGCATATATATAATCAAGATGTGTTCCAAATTTGGAGTTGATATCACAAAAATTGAAGTTGGTGAATATTTCAATATTAACATGAGTGGAGTGGAATAAAGAAAGTGTTCAGCAGGATTGATATTCAAAAAGGTAAGCATGCGCTGCTTTGTTTACGTTATGTGTATCTGCAGCCGGCAACGTTGGTTTTCCTTTTTGAATGACGAATATAGACTAATATATCTGCAGAAATAGAAAGTTTGCTCATTACACGCAGGCGCAGAACGCGCATTCTAGCTGACCGTCGGCTGCAGTTCTCTCGGTGTGTTAAAGGGTAACTAAACCCCTGGTCAGAGCCTGACTCCACCCACTAGCAATATTTGAAAAATGCTGAAAAAATGGGCAGACCCCAGCGGGCCAGGGGGTTTTGTCGTCGAGTTGATCTCAATAGCGTGCGCTCTGTGGGCATATATTCATATTGATATTCTGCCGCTATGTGAAAAAATCCAGCAAAATGTGCCGGCTCGTTTGTCGACCCCAGAGAATTAACTTTATCCTAACCATAAATTGTGATTCAAATATCCATGATCACTCACATCAAGAGGCCGCTGCGGTGGAGGAGTCCATGCAGGACGAGCAGTGTTTGGCACTGCGTGTGGAGCTGTGTGGAGAAGCCCATGTCCACCTCTATTCCGTTACTATCCTGATCGTGATCACTGTACTAAACACTGATAAATCTATGCTAATTTAAAGCTATCCTAACTGTACTATGCCACTAGCTACACAAAATAATCTAAATTATCTATATAATGCTATGCTAAATAGATGCAACAATACTCTATCCTGATCGTTTTCAAAAATAATCTTAATAACTATATAAATGCTATGCTAACTACAGTAGATGCTATTATATGCTATCCTGATTGTTTTCAATACTCATAAATCCAACTCCTGACTCACTACAGTAGTTTTGACGGAACCAGATGCTTTTATACCAGGGGCTGCCAAGGCCGTGGTGAGCTCGCACCAAGGGCGTGACAGAGTGGCGTCTGAGAGTTCCCTACGTCAGAAAGTACCCCTACTGCAGGAGCTTTCCGTTTAACCTGAAGAGGGCAGCACTCAGACGTTTTTACACCATATATTTGAAAATCAAAACACTTTATACTCAATTGTCAAAAAATTTACTCGAATCAATGAACAGCATTTATGAAGCTCCATTCTTACAGATCATTAACTAAAAAAAGTTGTTTTGGTGTTTAGTTACCCTTTAAAGTGCAGCTTTTTACCTCAACGAGAGGGGACGAGAGGCGACAACACAGTTGGCTTTCATCAGCGCTAGTTCGTTGGCGTATGCTTGGTGTGTTCCGGGCTTTAGGCTTTGGGTTAGGAGAATAAGTTTACTCGTAGTCGCCAATTTACTTAGCCTATAGTCAATTGAATATCTGTTGGGGACCAACAAAATAAAGTGTTAGCAGATATTAAGCAGATAGTCTACTAATAGTCTAATGACAGTTAGTTGACAAGTAGTTGAAAAGTTACTTATAGCTAGTAGAATGTCGGTAACACTTTATCGCAAACAACTGGGTAAGTACACAATAATTACGGTGTACGTTTCTGTAATTATAGTGTACTTCCGTGTAAGTATAAGGGAACAATATGGAAGTTTGGGGTAAAAAGGGGGTAACAAGCACCACTTTAATTTACAGCCCGCAGGAGTTACACTTACCCTGTAACTACGCAAAACAAGGGGGTAACAAACGCTACTTACTATGTAGCAATACGAAACAACACTATTTGCACTGTAATTACAGAGAACGGTACTGTTATCAAGAAAATAAAAAAAAACAACAACAAAAAAAGTTTTAATTACACAGTATATTTGCCCTGACATTTAAGTGTCATTGCAATTCAATGGGATAAGGTAAGTACTAATTACCACACGGTACAGTCTAAATTAAAATCATAACAGAAAATAATTATTTTGATTTAACATTAAGTAATCTAGTAAGAAAAGCCAATAAATTTGATTTTTATCATATATATATATATATATATATATATATATATATAAAACATATAATTTTCAACGTTTAATTTTCAACCCACAGATGTCAAAATTACCATGTAAAATTGCATTTATCCAGAAATTTGATACATTTTATTAACAACAGACGTACATTTTTTGCCTGGAAATATGTACCTGTTATTTTTAACTAATTAAATAATTTGCTTGTATATCTGCTTGTTACCCATTTATTACCCCAAACTTAACATATTGTTCCCTTATACTTACACGGAAATACACTATAATTACAGAAACGACCACCGTAATTTCTGTGTACTTACCCAGTTGTTTGCGGGTCGTAAAATAAATGTTATGTTATGTTATGTTTTATTATGAATTTTTAACATGAAAACCAAAGTTTCAATTATTAAAAGTGTGTGCATCAACTTTTTGTGACAAAGGTCAGAACTCCTGTAATGATTTTTTTGATTTTCACTCTTGTCATAAGTTCATCTATTACTGTTCCTACAGATTTTGTAACAAAAACAGTGGTAACAGTCTTAGACCTTTCCAATGATATTTATTTTGTCATGATTAGATTAGGATTTAATGAGCCCGATCTCATGAAACTTCGTACAGTATCTATAGCACGAATGTCATTTCTCGTGGCATTTATACACCAAAAACAGTTTTTGCGTGTATATGATACGCGTTTTTCGTGTGCATATGATACGCACTTTTTGGTGTATAATACGCACAAACTCCCCACCCCTCTCCCCCCTTAACCTACCCCAGGGTTTTTTAGTGCATAGCATAAGCACGCAAAAAACATTTTTGGCGTATAAATGCCACGAGAAATGACATTTGGATTTAATTGTAATAGTAAAGTAAATTTAGGTGTCCTGCTATCACACCGCAATAAAAGCCTTGTGGGCAAGTGTGCAAACATGTGCTTCGGCCGAGTTTGAGTTATGGACCTTTCCTGATCCCATCCCTCCTCTCTCTCTCTTTCTCTCTCTCCACCTCACAACTGTCCTAATAAAAAAAATGAAGTGAAGTTCCATATTTGAGCGCTGAATTTGTATATTTGACTGAATTGTTTGCTTTATGTTATTAAAGCTTTACTGTATAGCTTTTTGTACCGTTTACTTATACTTTTATAATGGTTATTATTGATAAAACTGAAATTCAACAAAAGAAATAGTTTTGTCTTTTTTTCATTACAAGATCTTCTGTAATGTTTATTGTTATTGCAACATTTGTACCAATGCAATATGCAATACATTACATATTGCCTGGAATATGTTTAAAATGTTTAAATTTAAACGAAAAGAGGCAGGGTTGTGGTTTATATTTAGTTTTTTTGTATATACCATATGTGCAGTGATTTTAATCAATATAGGCTAGGCTATGCGTTGCCTGAACCACATTTGTGTGCTTATAATGTTTAAAATGTATTTAAATGAAATCGAAAAGAAGCAGAGTGGTGTTTTATATCACATTTAATATCAAATTATTTATAGAACAAATTGTGATTTCATTTTCAGTAGTGGGATTGAATGTGAGATTGAACGAGTGCACTCAATAACGTCCACAATGGTTTCGAACACCCAAATGGCTGTTCCCTCAAATAGTGATCTATTTAAAGTTTGTTGGCTGACTGTTACAGTATCTATAAACTAGAGTGCTCCAAAATAATGACAAAATTCTCATTTAGAAGACCAAACCCAACGTTGAAAATAAAAATCAGGTTGATGTCAGAATCTAACTCCAGATTGACATTAATCTCCAACGTTGGACAGACGTTGTATTGTCGTTGAAAATGAAAATTGGGTTGACATCAGTCGGGTTCTGAACTTCTGACATCAACCCGACTTTCATTCCCAACCAATTGCTACACAAGAACCTTGACAGAATTCACCTTTGTCTAAGCCCCGCCCCCCTTAGTTACTGTTGCTACATCTGTCAAACTTCATCTGCACTCTGCATGGCTTATGCTGTAACAGCTCATCCTGTTGAAATGTTATCAAACTTTTATAAAGCAGCAAATAAAGTGTCCGATAGAAGTAGGCAAAAGGGGCTGCAATATGCGTTCGAAGGCTATATTCAAGACATACAGGTGAAATCCAAGAAACAACATGGCATCCAAAATAGAGGCAAAAGCATAACGTTACCGGTCACAGTCAAAAAAATAATCACCGCATATCCTACTAATCGAGACGGAGGCTGGGACTAACAATATCAGGGAGCAACACTGTTCATGCAAAGCTGGGTAGGTCTCTATTCACTTCTATAATCGTTATTACAAAGCAAACGGACTACACGAGTTTAACGTTGTATTTATTAACAGCGTGTGCTAGCATATCAACAACCGTTATGAGAACCGAAATCATAACCTAAAACATTATAAAATGGTCTAACTAGTAACATATATAATTTCACAGGTTAGAAGTAAAAAAGATGTGCTTGTTGATCTTTGGGGGGTTTAGCTGACTGAGAACGTCCATACAGTTTAATACAAAGACGACACTTGTCAGGATTTGACTTCGGTTTTGGGAAGGGAAAAAACGGACACCCCCTCCAACTTCTCCGGGAAACGCGTATCTGTGTTACAAATGCCCCAGGCACAACGTTTAACCATATTTTTGCTAAAACTACGACGGTAATAGCCTGCCAAGACTAAAAATATGAGACGCCTGTGTTGAAAGTCAATGGAGCGCTGTGAAAAAGAGTCTGTGTGGGAGCTCGTTCTTGGCTACGCTGCGATTGGTCAATCTACATTCTAGGGTGTGGCTTAGCCAAAGGTGAATAGCAGTGGAGTAAAAAGTAATATTTGTCTTTCAAATGTAGTGAAGTTCAAGTAAAAAGTTCCCAGAAAAATAATACTCAAGTAAGGTATAGATACTCAAAAAGTGTACTTATGTACACTTTGTTACTGTCCACCTCTTTTAAAAAGTGTGCAATGTTTTGGTAATGGCAGCTGTTTTTATAATGACATTGCTTTTCTAAACTCTGTGTAGATACTGCAATATTATGCCATGTTTTTATCAGGAACAGTTAAGGTTGCACATCCTTTGGGAAGTCAATTTCAGTAACACATCAATATTGCCCTCTTGTGGGGTACACAATTATGGTAATTTAAATGAATAATTCATCCCAAAATCAAAATAAGTTGTATTCTTCCATTTAAGAATGGTGTATAAGACACATTTATAAGCACATATTTTCAGAGAACATTCTGGTAAAAGGCCAATGAAAAATGTGATATTTGCAGAGGAGAGGTGGGCAAAAAGGGAAGAACCAGCATCTAAAAAAGCAGATACATCAAAGTATTATAGAACAAATAAACCAAATGAAAACAAACAAACAAACATATATATATATATATATATATATATATATACTTGATTAATATATAATTAGCCTAATTTTGGACTGGCTTCTGAGGCAGGGTAATAGTTTAATGATAAACTACAAAATAGAGTTAAATAATAGATATAAGAGAATAATTAATTACTATAATAGTAATTTCTCGATTGTAACCGTCTCATAAAATATCACGTTTCATGATATATGGTATAAAACAATCATTATTATTATACTATTATAAGCTCCAATGACCGTTTGTCAAAAGATTTGTTTGGTTGAACAAATGCTTAATTACAAACTTAAAACCAGTTTGTTCCAGATTACTGAAAGAAGTGTTACCAGTAGTGGAAGTAGTTCAACCTCTTCTCAATATTATTAACTCGTCTTTATTCTTAGGTCATGTTCCAATAATATTCAAGCTGGCAGCTATAAAACCTCTCATTAAGAAACCGCAATTAGATCCAAATAACCTTGCAAATTACAGACCCATTTCAAATCTTCCATTTATGTCTAAAATACTAGAAAAAGTAGTGTCCGCTCAATTGTGCTCTTTCTTGCAAGAAAATGATATCTATGAAAAATTCCAGTCAGGATTCAGACCGCATCATAGTACAGAAACTGCGGTAGTTAAAATTGCAAATGATTTACTTTTAGCTTCTGACCAAGGTTGTATCTCAATACTAGTCCTACTTAATCTTAGCGCTGCGTTCAACACTATAGATCATAAAATACTCTTGGATCAACTACAAAACTACACTGATGTTCAGGGACAGGCATTAAGCTGGTTTCGATCGTACTTATCAGACCGTTACCATTTTGTCCGTTTAAATGGGGAAAAATCAAAGATAACGTCTGTAGACTATGGAGTACCGCAAGGATCAGTGTTAGGCCCTTTATTATTCTCAATATAAATGCTGCCACTTGGTAATATTATAAGAAAACATGGATTTAATTTCCATTCTTATGCCGATAACACTCAATTATTTCATCACGACCAGATGAAAACACTAACTCATCTAAATTGACAGAGTGTCTCAAAGATATAAAATGCTGGATGACGCGTCATTTCCTGCTATTAAATTCAGATAAAACGGAGGTATTACTTATTGGTCTAAAAAACAACCAAGAAAACCTTTTACAATACAACTTTAATATTGATGTCCTGTTTCTTTATCCACTACAGTAAAAGACCTGAATGTTATACTAGACTGCAACTTTTCTTTCGAAAATCATATTTCATTTGTTACAAGAACAGCCTTTTTTTCCACCTTAGAAACAATGCTAAGCTACCGTAACATGCTATCTGTTTCTGATGCAGAAAAGTTAGTTCATGCATTCATGACCTCGAGGCTAGATTACTGTATTAGCTGGTTGTCCTGCATCCTCAATAAACAAGCTACAGTTAGTACAAAATGCTAGAGTTCTTACCAGGTCAAGAAAATATGATCATATAACACCAATTGTATCATCTATACACTGATTAAAGTTCTGTATCAATTACAAAGTATTAATACTGACCTATAAGCCCTAAATGGTTTAGCTCCTATGTATTTAAAGGACTTTCTTTCGCCCTACAATCCATCGTGTTCTCTAAGATCACTAAATTCGAGGCTTCTGGTCATTCCTAGGATATCTAAGTCCACTAAAGGAGGGTTTAGCATTTAGCTCCTAAACTCTGGAATAGCCTTCCTGATATTGTTCGAGGCTCAGACTCTCTGTCCCAGTTTAAAACTAGATTAAAGACGCATCACTTTATCCAAGCATTCACATAATGCTTACCTTTTATTCACATCATTTTAATGGTAAAAGACTACAGTGCAAAACTGGTTAACAGAAAGTTTACTTACTATATATGGTAAATAACTGTGATAGATCTAATGGTACATTTAATGTAATTTACTGTAAAATACCGATAAATTTACAGTTCCCTTTCTAGGGAACTTCGAGCTGCGTTTGAGATGTGGTGGGAATGCCCTGCGTGATAACGTCGTGAAGCACAAAATCAGTCTAATGGAAGCCCCAAACGTCATTGGCGGGTGACTTTATAGACCAGGAAACTATAAAGCACTCCTTCTGCACCTTCAGAAATGCACTCTCTGTGAAATCTGTTCTTGTCTATTTATTGTTGTTTGTCAAAGCCCAATATATATCAGTATCTATTATTATGGCGAGCAAGCAAGATTATAGAGGTTGTGTTGTTCCCTGCCCTCGTTACATCACGGGTAGGGACACACATCAGCTATTTGTTGCTGTTTTGGGGTGGAGCATGCCTCCAGTCAGTTCTCAAGGGAGTTGACTGTGGGCATTGCGAAGAAGCTGTCCGTTTGGATGCTCTGCTCTGATAACTCTGCTGAATAAAGAGAAAAAAAGAAGGTTTTATCTAGTGCTGTTGCCAGTTATATATTTACTGGCCAGCTGAACATGATGAGATTGAAAATAAAGAAGAGTTTGTTCGATGAAATGTATCTTAGTTAAAACAGAAAAAAATATCTCAGCCTCCTCGTGGTTTTATCACTGAGGTGTCGAGATCGTGGAATAAACCAGTTCCTATTTTATATGTTTAATCCCCAGATGTCTAACTATGGTAATGTTTGGGTATTAAGTATCATAGTATGACAGTGCCTCGGGTTAAAAAGACGCTTGCGAGCTTTCTCTCTCCCGAGTCGGCGTTATTAACCCGACGTTACCCACCAGTCATCATAAATAATGAATACATTTTTATTAGGCAGCGCTGGTGGGTAAAGTATATAAGGACATAGATGAATGTGAGGGGCGACTCTCTGAGGAGGGAGTCATTTTATGTCAGAAGTTTTTCTGATATAAAGATAAAGCAAAATAAGATATAAACATGTCTGTTCTTCTGGACGCTCCGCTTTCAAGAAAACTAAGAAATAAACCATTCAGCGGCGTTCCAGAGGTTTCTTCCTCACCAATCTAATGCTCCTGAGACTGCTGGGCGGGAGCAGTCTCGGCCTATTAAGCTCCTTGCAGCACAGCTCTTCTCGGACTGGATGCTTCTTCGATGAGCTTTGATTGATCATGTGACAATGGACAATGTACAATGGTACAAAAGAGATATTAGTACTTCAATAGGTCATTAAATTAACATTATGTTAGATAATGAAATAATGACGGTTTATTACTGTAAATTTTAAATTAAGTCTGTAAAAACAATAACATAGCTACTGTATTTTTGACGGTTCTGGCAACTACAGCTGTCGATATTTTACCGTAAAAAAAATAAAAAATACCATTTTATTTTTTACAGTGTACTACTGTTGAATCAGATCGAATGCATTAATATTATGAACAGCAGGTATGCAAATTATTTGCCATCTGCATCTTTTATGCTGTTAGGTAAATAGCGTTCGTCAGCTCCAGTTTATATCCAGCCTCTCACGGAGACTTCAGATGCTCCAACACCTGCGATGAGATAACTAAACACGTGTGAAGAGACGATTTAACACCTGTGAAGAAGACGACTTCTACCTTTTCTATGTAGTTACTGACCCTCTGATGTTCAGAGCTGGAGGAACCAATGAACTGGTGAGCAAATGAGAAGCTAAGAGCTGTTGCTGATCCCCTGTTGTTCAGTCTCTGTCACCTGGAATGAAGAATCACTGAGCCAGTGAGCGAATGAGAGGCTATGAGCTGTTACTGACCCTCTGATAGAGGAACCATTGAGCCGGTGAGTGTATGAGAAGCTAAGAGGTGTTGCTGTTCCCATGTTGTTCAGTCTCTGTCGCCAGGAATCTGTCCTGCTTTTTGAAGGCCATCCACTACACAATTTGTTTAAAGGACTCAGAAGCTCTTTCAGTGAGCGATTGGTTATGCCTCGGTGTTCTAGTGAGCGCATGAGAAGGTCTTTTGTCCCCGCAGTGGTCAGATACTTTAATAAAGACTGTTAAAGGGATAGTTCACTTTGAAATTCATTTTTGATATGTTTTAGCTTACCTCAAGGGCATCCAAGATGTAGGTGCCTTTGTTTCCACAGTATTTTCAATTTTGACATTTTTCCGTCAAACCGTTGTTGTCTGTCAGTCATATAATGCTGGTATGGGGGTCCGCCTCAAAGAGCATGCACAGAGAAGTCAAAATTAAACATGATTTAATGACTCGTAAATGTAAGTACACATTGATGGCCTAAGACAAGAAACGAGCGGTTTGTGTGAGAAAACGAACTGTATTTATATATTTTTTACCTCTTTTGGTAACAGCCGTCGAACTGATCTGAATCAGAAGTCCAACTGAACCGAACTGAACCTTCCCCAACGTTGCGCCGGAAGTGATCTCTCGCGCGTCTACGTCACGCAATGTTTATGTAACGGAGGCCAGCTAGTAGTTGCTGTGCGAGTAAACCTCACTCCCCGATCTCAATAGGCACTCTAGCGACAGACGTTAGAGGCTGCAGTCTTTAGCCTCCTTGTTAGAGCGCCCGACTCTCACGCTGGAGGCCCGCTCGGAGCGGGTCAAGTAGGACCTGGGTGGAGGGGTTACATTGGTGCCATGACCTGGATGAGAGTGAGGTTTAGGGGGGTGAGTGTAACGGAGACCAGCTAGTAGTTGCTGTGCGAGTAAACCTCACTCCCAAAGACATAAAATTCACAAAGACATTACTGCTGGGCTGTTTGGAAGTTATATTTCTTGTTTACATAGTCTCTGTATCAAATATACACCTAGGGTTGCATTTGTTCTCTTTTACAAGAGTAAAAAAGTAAGCAGATCTAACAATTTTTAAAGGCCTTTCTTTATACAGTAACACTGTCCTCCTACGAATTGTGAAATACCTTGTTTTGTTTTCTTTCTGCTGTGCTCCAACTCTTTACTGGTTGTTAGAATAGAATAGAATAGTTCTCTTGAGGGCGTGAGTGTGCTCGTTATACCCTGGCGTCAGGTTATTTTCCTTAATCTTCTTTAAGCGCAAAGGACCGATCGTGTCTAAAGTGCTGCAAAAGAGTGCCTATAGTTTGTTGCAACATCGTGACTATGCCGTCTCACTGTCACCTAGTTGCCCTGCTACAGGGGCTCTGGAACCGGAACCAAACAATATGAGAGCCTTGCTAAGGTAGTCACATCCAAAGCCATATCTAGAGCCCTGAGCCCCTAGATTATAGTTGGGATGTGTGTCTCTAATTCTGAAATCTTCTCTGTCAGCCTAACTGCTAGGTTGTGCTAAACATGTGGCAGGCAGTGCAAGTGACATTGACAGGAGAAGATTCAATGACTCACTGTTTGTTGACTGATTACAACTTAACTTATGCTCTGCCCTCTACTAAGATTTTGTTTGTGCTTCATTATTGAAACTGCATACATAGGAACATTTTTTTATTTATTTATTCTGTTGATATTATCATTCATTCAGTTTCATCCTATTTCACTATTGAATGTTGAAGGTAAGATTTTCTTCAGCATTATTGCCCAGAGATTGTCCACCTACCTATTAAAGAATGGCTTCATTGACACTTCAATTCAAAAAGTGGGCATTCCAGGGTTCTCAGGATGCTTAGAATATATCAATGTTATCTGGCAACAAATTCAGTCAGCAAAAAAGGAGAGGAAGGAGCTCCATGTGACATTCCTGGATTTGGCTAATGCGTATGGTTCAGTGCCACATGAGCTTCTGGGCAGCATTCGATTTTTTCAGAGTACAAATGTCAATAACAGATTTAGTGAAAGCCTACTTTGGAGATCTTAAATTTAGTTTCTCAACTCAAAAATTCAGCACTGCATGGCAACGCTTAGAGGTTGGAATAATGGCAGGATGCACCATTTCTCCACTGGCTTTTACTATGGCAATGGAAGTAATCATTAGGGCATCAAGATGGGTAGTAGGAGGAGAGCGCTTGACTTCTGGGATGCAACTGCCCCCAATCAGAGCATACATGGATGACATGACAACCATGACTACAGTAGCCTGCACTAATTGGTTATTGGGGAAGTTAACAGATAATATTGAATGGGCACAAATGCAATTTAAGCCCTCTAAATCAAGGAGTATCTCGATAGTTAAAGGAAAGGTAGTTGATAAAACATTCTTCATTAAAGGTGAGGCAATACCAACAGTTTCTGAGAAGCCAGTGAAGAGTCTTGGGAGATGGTTCGACGGGGAGGAGTTAGACGGCAAGCAGTGGAAGGGTTGAAGAGCATAAACAGCTGTGCTCTACCAGGCAAGCTAAAACTCTGGTGCTGTCAGTTTGGTCTGCTGCCGAGGTTGCTGTGGCCAGTGGCGGTTCTACTTTGAATTACACCCAGGGCGAGACCCCCTTCGAGCGCCCCCCTTAAAAAAAGACTTTGCATATTATAGGCTACTGTAAAAACTCATAATTAAAGTTGATTTTAGTTGATCATTATGAAAAGTATTAAATAATATAGAATATAGTGAATCTTTGTACATAATCTTTGTAATATACAGAATCTTTGTTCAAAAAGCCTAATGCACAGTGTCAATTCACCAAGTTAATAACATTAAAGATTTGTTTTAAAGGAGTGTCTTTCATCTTACCTACTAAACTTTAAAAAAGGTTAACACAAAAAAGGTTTTATATAAAGATAAACCTCATATTTCAGCATTTAAATCATCTCTATAAAAAGAATGAGTCAATAAAGATACATTCCTGACATTTATAATGCACAGCTTATCTTTTATTATTAATAGTAAAATTCGTACCAATTTTCCCATGGCTGAAATAACGTTTGAAATAACGACCACGAGTGCGCAAAAGATGCGATACGTGAACTAATCAGTCAAGTCAAGTCAAGTCACATTTATTTATATAGCGCTTTTCACAATACAGATTGTATCAAAGCAGCTTCACAGTGATAACATGAAAGTAGCACAACACAGATCAACAACATTGCTAAACACTAAATAACCCCAACTGAGCAAGCTCAAAGCAAGCCAAAAGCAAGGCGACAGTGGCAAGGAACCAAACTCCATCAGATTGGATGGAGAAAAAACCTTGGGAGAACCCAGGCTCAGTCGGGGGCCAGTTCTCCTCTGGCTTACATTCATATTGTTTAAATATAAATATTAAATATAAATATTGTTTATGAATCAAACGGCGCCATAACATATCGCAGGCGTTGAGTCGTCTCATCACAGGCGTTGAGTCGTCTCATCACAGGCGTTGGGGCATCCGAAATCCCCGTGAGAGGCTGGACACAAAACTGGACCTGACGAACGCCATTCCCGAGATAACAGCAGAAAGGCAGATGGGAAATAATTAGCATAGCTGATGTTCATAATGATTTCCGTTATAACTCACAAACTCTCCGTAACCCGAACTCTCCGCAACCCAACCATACGCGCCGACCCGTTTGTCTAAAAGGCTGTCGAGCCCCACTGGTGCGTTAAGCAGTTTCAGTGGCAAACGGTTCCGTATGGCATAACAGAGGACTAGAAGGTAAGCATTATGTGAATGCTTGACTAAAGAGATGCGTCTTTAATCTAGTTTTAAACTGTGTCAGCGAGTCAGAGGCTCGGACCGTATCGGGAAGGCCATTTTTCAGAGTTTTGGAGCTAAATGCGAGAACGCCCTCCCTCCTTTACTGGACTTCGATATCCTAGGAATGACCAGAAGCCTTGAATTTAGTGATCTTAAGGAACGCGGTGGATTGTAGGGCGAAAGAAGGTCCGTTAAGTACATAGGTGCTAAACCATTTAGGGCTTTATAGGTCAGTAGTAGTATTTTGTAGTTGATGCGGAACTTAATAGGTAACCAGTGTAGAGATGATAAAATCGGTGTTATATGATCATATTTTCTTGACCTAGTAAGAACTCTAGCAGCTGCATTTTGTACTAACTGTAGCTTGTTTATTGAGGATGCAGGACAACCGGCTAATAAAGCATTACAGTAATCTAGTCTCGAGGTCATGAATGCGTGAACTAATTTTTCTGCATCAGAAATAGATAGCATGTTACGTAGCTTAGCAATGTTTCTAAGGTGGAAAAAGGCTGTTCTTGTAACATATGAAATATGATTTTCGAACGACAAGTTGCGGTCTAGTATAACACCCAGGTCTTTTACTGTAGTGGATAAAGTAACAGGACATCCGTCTATATTAAAGTTGTACTGTAAGAGGTTTTGTGAGTAGTTTTGTGGACCAATAAGTAATACCTCCGTTTTATCTGAATTTAATAGCAGGAAATTACGCGTCATCCAGCATTTTATATCTTTGAGACACTCTGTCATTTTAGATGAGTTAGTGTTTTCATCTGGTCGTGATGAAATATATAATTGATGGTGCGTTCTATTATAGCCAACGAACCGACTCGGACCTCGGATTTGACGTCACGTCCACACTTCAAGCGTTCTATTTGTTTAACGCGTCCGAGTCGGAGAAAAAAATGGACGCCACCCGGAAAGCTGTTATAATGGTAGCGCTGGCCGAGTTGCAGGCACTTACATTAAAACGAAAAAATATTATGAATACACCTTATTAAAACGCAGCCATTTGAACTTGAAAATGTTCACTTTATTAATGTTTTTCATGTTAATCTTCTGTTAGCAACGCTAGCAACGTCAGTAATTGCACTCACAACAACCGATTCCCATACCTACAGGGGACGCAGTAATACGAGTGATTATAACCGTCATTTAAAATACCAAAGCGGTTCAAAAACAATGAAAACAATTCATTCTTACAAGTCACAGGGCGCAGCCATCTTGAATTCCGAAACGGAATTCTCTCTCGGTGTCCTCACGGTTGTCCGACGTCCGAGAGGAGAAATCCGAGGAAAGGGGGCGTGTTGCTAGGCAACGTCTGTCGTCCGATTCGGATCTCCGAGACGGATGAATAATAGAACGCACCATGAGTGTCGTCAGCGTAACAGTGGAAATTAATTCCATGTTTTCTTATAATATTACCAAGTGGCAGCATATATATTGAGAATAGCAGAGGGCCTAAAACCGATCCTTGCGGTACTCCATAGTCTACTGACGTTATCTTTGATTTTTTCCCATTTAAACAGACAAAATGAGAACGGTCCGATAAGTACGATCTAAACCAGCTTAATGCCTGTCCCTGGACACCGGTGAAGTTTTGTAGTCGATCCAAGAGTATTATATGATCTATAGTGTCGAACGCAGCGCTAAGATCAAGTAGGACTAGTATTGAGATACAGCCTTGGTCAGAAGCTAAAAGTAAATCATTTGTAATTTTAACTAGCGCAGTTTCTGTACTATGATGCGGTCTGAATCCTGACTGGAATTTTTCATAGATATAATTTTCTTGCAAAAAAGAGCACAATTGAGCGGACACTACTTTTTCAAGTATTTTGGACATAAATGGAAGATTTGAAATGGGTCTGTAATTTGCCAAGTTATTTGGATCTAATTGCGGTTTCTTAATGAGCGGTTTTATTACAGCCAGCTTGTATATTTTTGGGACATGACCTAAAGATAAAGACGAGTTAATAATATTGAGGAGAGGCTCTTCCACTACAGGTAATAGTTCTTTCAGTAGTTTAGTGGGTATTGGATCTAATAAACAAGTTGTTGGTTTAGATGCAATGATAAGTTTATTTAGCTCTCCTGTCCTATCGTTTGTAAAGCGGTTTAGTTGTTCTAGAGGGTCCATAATTGAAGCTGAATCATAAGACACCATAGCGGATTGTACATTTATAATTTTGTTTCGGATGCTTTCTATTTTCGCATTGAAGTAATTCATAAAATCATTACTACTAAACTGTAAAGGTATATTTTGCTCTGGTGATGTCTGTTTATTTGTTAGTCTAGCCACGGTGTTAAATAAAAACCTTGGATTATTTTGGTTATTTTCGATTAGTTTGCGGAGATGCTCAGCCCTGGCTGTTTTTAGTGTCTTTTTATAACGTGACATACTGTCTTTCCACGCGATTCTAAAGACCTCTAAATTAGTTTGTTTCCATTTACGCTCTAGGTTGCGAGTTTCTCTCTTGATAGCATGCGTAGCACTGTTGTACCATGGTGCTTTAATTTTCTCTCGAACCTTTTTTAATCTAATTGGCGCAACAATATCTAATGTACTAGTAAGAATGGTGCTTAAACTGCTAGTCATTTCCTCTAATTCATCTATTTGTTTGGGTTCACTTTGCAGCTTAGATAGATCAGGTAAGCTATTTGAGAATCTATCTATAGTGGTTGGAAGGATTGTTCTGCCTGGTCTATAACGTGGCGCAACATGACATATTTCAGCAGTACGTATTATGCAAGTCACCATGTAATGATCAGTGACATCATCGCTTTGCGGTATAATATCTATATCAGTTGGATCGGTTCCATATGATATAATTAAGAGAGATAAGATCTCCTGAATAATCAGGAGATCCCCTTGATCCCCTCGCTTCTGCGCACGGCACCTTCTCAGCAAGCAGGGCGCCATTGTCAATAATTGAATCGAAATGATAAAAAATAGAAAAACTTCGCGGCACAGAGGATTTTTTTTAACTGCTCGTGCCGCCCCCCATGTGACATGAAGAAATGCCGCCCCGGGCGACTGCCCGGTTCGCCTGTGCCTAGAACCGCTACTGGCTGTGGCCACTGACTGTGTACGAGGTTTCAACAGTGGATAAGCTGGAAGCGTTAATAAGTTCATACTGTACATCAGGAAATGGTTGGGAGTTCCATGCTTCCTCAGCAGAGTGGGACTTTATAGTAAAGGAATATTGCAGCTGCCAGTCTCTGCTTTAACCGAGGAGTTTAAGTGTGCCAAGGTCAGGCTGGAAATGACCTTAGTAGAGTCACGTGACAAATGTGTAAAGGAGGCAGCCCCTGTGTTAAAAACTGGTAGGAAGTGGTCAGCAGAGAAATCTGTAGTAGAGGCAAAGGATGCCTTTCAAATTGGGGATATTGTGGGACAGGTACAGCATGGAAGAGGGGGTCTTGGGCTTAGTGTAGCTCCTCCGAAATGGCACAAGGCAGGTCCAGCTCAAAGGAGGAAGCTGGTAGTCAACTAGGTGCAAAAGCAGGAGGAGAGAGTGAGGTGTATAAAGGCCATTTCCCAGGCCAAGCAGGGAGAGTGGATGAGATGGGAGAGTGTGGAATAATGCACGTTGGGCTGGCAAGTCCTTTGGTCAATGGAAGAGAGTAGGATCAGTTTCCTTATAAGGTCAACATATGATGTCCTCCCATCACCGCAGAACCTAAACCTCTGAGTAGGAGAGGATCCCTCTTGTCATATGTGTTCATCACCTGCCACATTAAGGCACATTCTGACAGGATGTAAGGTGGCTCTTAGCCAGGGTCGGTTTACTTGGCGCCATGACCATGTAATGCGATGTTTGGCTTTAGCATTGGAGGGCAAGCATAGTCAGCCCATTCTCACCTAAACTGACACCTTGGGAAGCATTTGGACATGCTTCAATATCTGACGCTTTAGGCGCCCTTTAGCGTCAGTTAAATGACGCCCTAGGATAGCGTGTACCCTACCCCCACCCCACACCTAAACCTAACCACGTCCTCTAACTGACGCTTTCCTTTAGCGTCAGTTAGATGACGCCGTAGGATCGCGTCATGTAAGTGACGCTAAAGGGCGCCTAAAACGTCAAATATTGAAGCATGGTCAAAGGTGACGCCTTGGGGTGAGAATGCGTTGGCATAGTATGACCAATAAGTTGCCGCCTGCAAAACATTACACGCAGAAGACAATATTCCTCCGCCCAGACGAGCAACCACCAAGAAAAGGTGTTAACAGCATTTCTCGCCCAGGACAACTGGAAACTGCTAGGGACTGGAAGATGCTGGCTGATCTTGATCAACAGCTTATTTTTCCACCTGAGATTGCTACCACTAACTTATGACCAGATATTGTTTTGTGGTCTGGATCAGCACGCATTGTTCAGCTGATAGAGCTAACAGTGCCATGGGAGGATGCGGTAGATGAAGCATATGAGAGGAAGAAATTGCGGTATGCTCATCTGGCCACTGAGGCAAAGCAGCGAGGATGGAGAGTCCAAGTTTATCCAGTGGAAGTGGGTTGTCGAGGTTTTGTGGCACACTCTACAACCCGGTTCCTCAGAGACGTCGGATTCAGTGGCCAAGAGTTGCGTCGCATACTAAAGAACTTATCTGAAGCAGCAGAAAGGAGCAGTAACTGGCTGTGGTTGAGACGGAAAGATTCTAGCTGGCTATGTACAGGCCGCCACGCTACGGTTTCGTAGAATTCTTGAAGAGTCTGTTTGTATAGGTTGCACTGAAATTACAGTCATTACGTTCCTGTGTATATTGTTTAAATGACGGTGGTTGGCCAGATATTGTGGTTTGCGGTAGGTGGTATGCCATACGGAAACGTTTGCCACTGAAACTGCTTTATAACGCACCAGTGGGGCTCGACAGCCTTTATCAAATGGGTTGGCGCGTATGGTTGGGTTGCGCGAGATTATGGTTAGGTCTCAGCAGAGGTCAGTAAGCTGGGCTGAGTCGAGTGGGGGACGGATTGGAGTGACTCTGGGACGCCAGGGTCACTGTCGAGCCCTCTTGAGGTGTCGTAGGCTAGTCAACGAAACACTGAGGACGGAAGGTGCCCACTTGAAGACCCTAGAGATGTCCCCTACTCGGCTCAATCCAGACGGTTGTTGTTGTGGTCCACTAGGGAGACCACACTGTAGTTGCAGTCGTCGTGTGTGCAAGTACACTGCAGCCGTTAACGCCGGACAGAAGGGGAGTCACACCACCATATGGAAAGAAGCGTAAATGGATGGAGAAGCATAGTTTACTGTAAAGCTACGTTTTAGCTTACCTTGGCGAAAGCCAAATATAAATCAGCATGAAGTTTTAACATCTTCTCTCGTGTAATGGAAATCATTGAGTTGTATATATTTTCTAAATGTATTTCGTTTTCTTTTGCTTATTTTTAATGTAAAATTCTAATAAAAATACTTAAAAAAGAATCACACCACACACACAGAGTTATAGTCTAATCTCCCTAATGCCGAGTTCAGACTGCACGATTTTCATTGTCGGGTCGCTGTTCTTTTCACACTGCATGACTATCTTGGCCAGCATTCAGTTGCTGCTGTGTTCACACTGCACGATGGATCGGCGACAGAAGGTTTTAAGGTTTCACACTGCATGACTTTACAAAAGGAAGAATCGCTGACAACTCTGTATGTACATTTCACAACAAACACGAGCGAGATGTGACAAGGAAACAACGTGGGCAAGACCGGAGTTCTCACGTGAGACTGTTTCTTTTTCAACCCGGTTGTGGTGCAGCTCAGATGAAACGTCAAATAGACACGGGTTCTCCTGCCAAATTTCCACTAATTTTTTTTCCATTTCTTGGATCCAAGTAGACAGAGACTTCTTACCTTCTTAGACTTCTTGCCTTTTTCTGAAACCATGCCATGCTTGTTGATATGTGATCTATAACTCCTCCCCGAACTCCCCGCTGCTCTGTATTTTGCTCTCTCATTGGCTGTCAGTAATCGCTGATGTAGTTTTCAGTCAGAACACTTTTCACACAGCAGGATTTTGAATCGCCGACAGGTCCAGATATTTAGCATGCTAAATATCTCACGGCCATCGGTGACTCGTCGGCGATTCTCTCAGATAGTGTCTTTGCTCATTCACACTGCGTGATTGTCACTTGCTTGAACGAGCAACGATTTTCCTGTGATTTTGGGCATTTGTCGGCGATTTCTCAAAACCTGTCGGTGAGCCAAAATGATAGCTAAAATCGTGCAGTCTCAACTCGGCATTAGGAAAAGACAGACCTCACTACTTTCCATTTGTAGTGATCATCATTCCATCATTCTTCGAGACCATCCTCCCCCCCCCCCTTAATGCTTATCTTCAATGTATCTTCACAGTGTAAGCTATGTTTTAACCTGCTGTTCACTTACCTGTTTACCTGACTGAATTCAAAATAATTCTCACAAATGGGTTCCTCATCTGTCTTTGTGTGTTGCATTCCTGACAGAAGACCAGACCAAAGCCCAGCTGGAGGTACTCTCCAACATGAAGACCAGTTGCTGCCCATCGACCTGAATGATTGCCCCATAGAAATATATGTGGAGGAGTTTCTGAATCTCAGCAATTAGGTTTGGATCAAAATTAAAGTAATGCTCCCAGTGTCGACTGGCATCCCTTTTTTTTACTGCCTGTGAGACACACCTGATTCCCTACTGCTGAGTGGTTCCTCTTTTTAATGGTGGGGGACTCATTCTCTGGAGCGATGGTGGGCTCAGTTCCTTGCTCTGACTCCTTCATCCTGGCAGGCTTGGGCTCTCTGTCTGCGGTGGGCTCTGGCATCCTTTCCTACACGGCATCGGAGGTGGCTGGCTGGGATCGGGATCTGGTGTGGTGACGGGAGCGACGTGGGGCTGGATGATGGAGATGGTACCCTTCAAAGTTTCGCCTACTGTAACTGAGGACCAATCCACCCACGGAACGAAGTTGATGTGCTCTTCTAAGGTCCAGCAGGTATCACCCTTTGGCACCAGTAAGCGAATCTCATCGTCCTGCCCGCACCTGAAACCTTCCATAATGGGAGGTCAATCAGATGTTAACTCCTCCACATAGTCCTCCAGATATTGGCCCATGAAATGTTCCTTCTGGATCTATATTAATTGCTGCAATCTCCAAATTATTTCTCATGGTTCTGGTGTTTTGTCATAGGTTAGCAAAGGATGACGACGAAGAAGTTAGTTCAAACAATATCTTTTTCTTTAATAAAACAAAACAAAAAAAGTAATCCAACGAGATTATACAAGTGTGATCTAATTAATAATAAATAAACAAGGTAACCAATGACAAACGGGAACATGGAACAAAGGAAGCAGGAAATAAAAGAGAAGCAAACTTAAATTCCTTGAAAATGAATCTAAACCTATAACTGAAAGTGACAGTAGTCATTTACATTGGTTGAGTCATTAAAATTAAAACGGAATAGAAAGTACTTATTTTTCATTCTTTACTTTAAAACATATCACGTCATTACAGCTGACAATATGTAAAGTCATACTAAACATTCATAAGTAAATAAGAAAGTGCATTATTACTGAACACCCATATGTTATATAGTTATGATTTAATCACATAACTGTTTAGGTGTCTCTAAGTATAGATATGAGCACATATACGAACCAATTTTCATATCCCACATTTTCTGGTTACATTGTCTACTTCGCATTGTGTCAAATGTAGCCTATTAATTCACCAATTACCAATAAATGAATGTGGATGCAGGCTATTTTAAAATTTCAGTAGGGTTTCTTCTTGAACGTTAGACTTTAAACCTGATGAAAAACCCAGAAAAGATGCTGAACAAATATTTCATTTCATCGCATCAGTTGTCTTCATGTACAGTAACAGACATAAATGTGAAGTAAATACATTGCAATCAATCCATAAAAGGTTGTAAGACACATTCTCAACAAACAAAATTAAATGGACTGTTGTCTGATCAGATCACGTTTGAAAAGCTTTAATTCAAAGCAAGAAAACTGCTTTCTAAAGGTTGTGGAATTTAATGCGCTGCATTTCATCAGAAAGGGATAAGCCGATTTTCACCATTTTCTTGATTGCTAAATCACATACCAACATTCAGACATATTGAGTAAGCCAGTCTACTGGGTCTCCTCAGTATTGAAGGTTTCAGTGCACTAGTTGTCCAGTGCTATATGCTATATGTTCCTGTGCTGTGTCATGAAGTTTCTTCTCATAAGCATACATTAATACATGTGTAGTGTACTCTATGCACAGTAGACTGTACACAAACCTTCGGCCATATGTCTATGCTTATCACATGGCATTAGACAAAGAAAACATAACATATCCATAAAGTTAATAAATGACCTTTATTTTTGAATGGTAAATAGTATATATATATATATATATATATATATATATATATATATATATATTCATGACCCAAGACTTCTGCACATTACTGTATGCATAAAAACAATGTATCAATATCTGCCATTAACTATAATAAATAGTATTCAGAGTAGCTATTACAAATTAACAACAACAACAATAACAACAACAAATAAAAAACTAAAATACAATGCATATGAATTGTTTCAGTGTGCTTACTACAGAGTACTTATTTCATACAATCAAAAATAACCCCCGTTGGAGGCAAATTCCAAAATCTACTTTACCTTTTATAGACATACAAAAACATCTATTTATCATATGAAATGAGTTCAGTCAATATCACACAACAAGTGAGATTCGAGGAGAGCATGATACAAGATTGTGACACTTTCACAAATCTGGAATAATGCTTGTTAACTAATACTAAGAATAATTGTGTTGTCAAACTCGGTGTTCCTCAGATTGACAAAATCACATTTGTAAATTAGAACGCAATACCCTGTTTAGGCGATTTGGTTGTTAACTGTGTGTAATACTTACAGTCTTATGAATGGTACTGTAAAGTACACAGAAGTATCCTCATGACAATGTTAAACTGCAGACAGAGAGGTCTGATTCACAAAGCTTTGAAAAAAATAGCAATTTCATGGCCGTCATTGACAGTAGGACACAGAGCACCGTATGCTGGCCAATTCTACTGAATTTCATCTCCAAAATACCACAAGGCGAAGTTTAAGAGGTCAATATACAATAATGGTGAATGAAACAGCATACAGTACATCTTTGTTTGGGCGCTTGACAGGTTTGATCATATCAGGGTCATGATTGTCAGTCAGTGAGTTAGTTATCTCCAGATGGAGATTCGTGGTCAGAAAATACACTTGAACTTCATTGCTGGGAGCACATAGACAGAGTGAACTATTTTTTCCCATTTTTTAACGATGCGAACTTATTAAAGTTTTGCCAGAATGGAGATTGTCCTGATTTGGAAACATGGAATTCGACTACATCTGATTGTTGTGTGTCATCAGCGAGCAGAAAGGGTCCATGAGGCGAGATGTCCGATGGGGAGACACACCTGCTCTGGCTCAAACCTGCTCAGCACAAAGTCAAAAGACAGAGACAGGAGATGTTTGAGAAATGACAAAAATGTAGCCAATTGAAAGTGTCAATGTTCAAAGCATAATCAAAATAATCAATGCACAGCGATGATGAATCATGCATACAGCCCTTAACATGTACCATGGTGACTAGCCACAGTTTCCAACTAAATACCATAGTTAATACAGTTACTATTTTAAGAAAATGTCACTTCTAATTTATATATATACAAGTGAATTGTATAAAAAATATCAAACCAAGTGGAATCTGCAAACAAAGTTTTATTCTGTTATTCTGTTTCAATTTTCTGAGCCACCTTTTTGTAACCATCTGGCGTCTACAGTAGGTCATCATGTGTCCAAATAGTACTATGCATTAACTATGGTATTTTAGCAGAATTTACCAAATCAATAAGTACGAACTACAGTCATACATGATTCTAAGCAATTCAAAATATATTTCATTTTTCTAACTATATGATATAAGCAGAACTAATATGTATATATAAACATAAATAGGCAGTTATTTTTTTAGCAAAAAAAAAAAAAAAAAGTTTCCATGGCATTTTGAAACACAATCTTTTTCCTTTAGTTCATTTGTGTTGAGTCCTTAGCGCATCTTTAAGAGATAGCAAACCCCGACCAAAGAATTCATTCAATCATTATTGAATCATGTAAAGCGCTATAACCTTTTTTTCTGCAACACAATAATTCTGCTCACGCTTGTCCATATAACAGCAGTGAAAGGCCTCCCTGCCCCCCTAACTTCCCCCTGTCTCATGCACTTAGATGTACAAGTCATTGTTTACACGAGTATTCACATGTAGTGGTTTCGTGTGTTTAGAGAGATCTGATTGCTGTCATTTACTGTTAAATCAGTCTATGCAAAATGGATCTTCAATTGCCGTGCTATACACAACATTTTTTAAAGTAGGTCACTTCACAAAGGCTGAAAGCAACAGAGGTTATGTTCTGCATTTTACTTATCATCAGCATAACATTTTCAGAATTAAAGATCACAATGGGAGAGAGTGCCAACATTGGTAGAATATATAATGCTCACCACTTTTAATTGGATTTGTGCATCTGCTTGTTGGCAGTGTTTCCCCTAGGATTTTTTTCAAGGGGGATCGGTAGACCCCCCCAAAACCCCTAGTGTCGCAGTGTAAAATTTTAGTAATCAGAAAGCATGTCTAATAAATTGAAATCATGAAACGTATACAATTATAAAACTTATTCAACAATTTAAAAAAAAAAATTCTATGTTTTTTTTTTTCGGTGTTGTGTTTAAATGAAGAACATTGATTTAATTTCTTTTACAATTTTTTGTCAAACAACTTCTTGTCAAACAACATGCTGCACAATGAGCTTTAATGTTAAAATTAATATTAATAAATTAATACCTTTTTTATATTCACACACTCTAGTCTATATCGCGATTTGATTTCAAATAAACTGAACAACCTACAGTAAATTCCGTTTTTATGACTGGATTCCATCTGCGTTTTCTGCTGAAATCACAGCTGCTGATGTTACTACGTACATGGAGCTTGCACGTCCGATTTTTTATTATTTTTTTGCAATATATTTTTGTCATTCTTTCAGGGGGGCGGTTTCCCCTACCAAAACAATGGTAGCGGGAACACTAAAGAGCGATATGTGGCCATCAAAAATGGGAGATTTTTTACAATTCACTCTTTCAGAATTTAAATACATTTGTTGTGCTTCACACAATATCCACCAGTTAGCGCATGGAACAACATACTGTAGCTCAACACACAGCAGCTGCAGGCCAGATCAGACTGCTCTTGGCAACTTCTGTCTTAGATCGATCTTTAAATATGCCTAGATTTATAGATTATTTGATTTTTTCATTGAAAAACAGAATGAATGTAATTTGAAAACAGTATCATGAGCACTTGCAATCTTTTTCAAAAGACCAAGAGTCACCTCAGCTGCTTCCTGTCCTAGTCCTTCTATCTCTGGGTAAGGGGATGAAATGGGAGTGCTGCCACCGAGTGAATTCCTGTGGACTTCCCAGTTCTCTACACATCTTCCCATTTGAGTTTCTGGATAAGTTTGGCTTTGCAAGAAAACATGGAACACTGGATCCTGCATCCTCACCACCTTAGATGGTGGGGTGGTGCAAGGGTACTCTGAGTTTCCTCATGTGGAATGGGCGATTGCGGTTTGCGAGGATTGCGAGGTAAACTTAAAATATATAATGTGGTATAAACATGATTTAAGTTTACCTCGTCTCTCACTGCCTCTGCCCTTCGCGCTATGACAATCTTGCAAGTTTACCAAGCCAAAGTATTGAGAGATGGGTCATCTCTCTCAATCCAGAGATGAAGCAGGAACTGCATTCTGTGACTGACTTTGCTCTACGTGCTACGAAGGTCACAGACTGCAGGTTATGGTTTGGGCAATGTCCACACTTGTGGTCCAGGAGCACTACTTATTGCTTAACCTGATGGAAATACGGGATGTATAGAAAGTGCGCTCTCACAAGGTGGCCTATTCAGGGGCACTTTCAAAGACTTTGCACAACCATTATTGGCAGTCAAGAAACAGATGGAGCCGATTAAACCCATTTTGCCTCCTTCTCCGGCTGCCCAGCCATCGCCTGGCCTGCTTCAAGTTGTTGGCTGAATTGATAGCCTTGAGGAGATTTTGACCTAAGATCCAGGGTAAACCTGTGTTGGTCCGGACCTGAGATATGCACGGAGGTTAAATCCTCAGAGAGCGTGCCTCATCCCCTCTTGGGATATCTCTGTGGTCTTACAGGCCCAACAGAGAGATCCATTTGAGCTTTTACTGTCACGAGGGTGGGGGACTTACAAGACCTTTCAGTTAATGAAATGAGCCAAGAGTTTGGGGCGGCAGACTCTCAAATTGTCCTGAGACCCAAACCCTTTCATGTGGTGAACCTGCAAGCAATCCCTTCCTGATAAGGGAGACCCAGCCTTGTCTCTGTTGCGCCAAGAGAGCATTTTGCGTATTTCTGGATCGCACACAGAGTTTCAGATGATTTGAACAGTTCTTAGTCTGCTTTGGAGGTTGGATGGGACACAGGATTGTGGATGCCATTCTCTTGGCTTTAACAGGGTCACGTCTTACTGTATCACGTGGGAGTGAAGGCTTACTAAACTAGGGGCATCGCAGCCTGTTCGGCTCTGGTGAATGATGCCTTGTTAGCAGACATCTGCAGGGCTGCGGATTGAGCAACACCCAATACCTTTGTGAGATTCTACAATCTCCTCATGGAACTGGTTTCATCTTGACTTTTGGGTACCAACAGGAGAACTCAGACGACTACCAGGTTGTCAGGGACGTTGGAACTATTTTGTGAGAGGGGGGGTGGGATTCCCGGTAACGGGGGGGTGGGGGGGGTTGACGGAATTACGCACCGTTTCAAAATATTGGTATTAAATCCATTTTCTGAGAATTTATCAGTCAACTTGTTGATTAAAACGATTGATTAAAATGAAATACAATTTATAAAAACGAAATTCTTTTAAAAAACATAATAAGTCAGAATTACTGTGGGCTATGTCTGACCCATTCCAAATGTTTTCCGATATGGTGACTCTACTGATGGACCGCTCCTTGATCCCTCAGTGCTTGAGTCACCATATATCGGAAAATAAAACGTTTTAAACATGAATAAAACATATCCTGTTAAGCAGAGCATTTATTTAGTTCATTTAAATAAGAGATCTAGCGCTAAAATGTTTTGTTTTTGAAATCAAGAGGAACGCTTGTTGCCGCTGCTGTCAGTTGTAGGCTATGTTCTCTGTGGCGCGCAGTCTTCACTCGGACGCGCACTTTAATCGCCTTTACGTCGGAGACTCTATTCATTCCGGTAAAATCACAAAATAAATGTGTCCTATGCTTGATATTGACTGTAACCACAGATGGACATATTCTGTTTTGATGAGAGAGAAAAAAACTGTACCTAGGGCGGATTAGAACCCGTAACCTCTGGCACTCTGGGCAAAAGAGCTACCACTAGACCATTAAAACGGTCAAATGAAGTCTGGCGGATCGACGTATTTATTTATGGGTTGAATAGAAAGGCTGCACAGTTTGACAAGTTTGTACCCAGCACTTCCGAATGTGTCTCTGTGCCCAGCAAATTTAAAACTGACGCCCGTGCTTAGGTGAATTTAGGGGGCGGCCGTAGGAGGGGGGGCGGCCGCCCCTCCCGCCCCCCCTGTTCCAACGTCTATGCAGGTTGTAGTCCTTGGCGTTCAGTGCCTTTCCCCTCTACGACATGATAACAAGGTTGTGAGTGGGTTGGAGTGAACTTGTTACTTGGTACACAAAGCTTGCCAGCATCTGCACCACTAAGTGGTTCAGTGAATTGTGGCGTTTAGTATTGGGAACCCTAGTGTCAGTATTTCCACACAACGTCAAAGAGACGGGCAGATAGGCAAAGTCTTGATGGAGAGAACTCCCATTCCATGATGGAGAGAACGAAGAAGTGTTCCTCTTGCCACAACTCCGAACTCCCGCTACTTTTCCCAAAGCATTATTTCGCTTAGCTTCAGCTATTATAAAGAGACATCAACTCTTTATTATACTCTAGGTGTTTCTCAAAAATTGTTTAGTGCACCTTTAAGTAAAGGCACAAATAGTAAATTGACTTTCAGAAACCTTAGTTATCACATTGCAAAATTGAATTAAAAACTTTCCTCCCATAAATATTGTCTGAAAGGTAAACTCCTACAAATACATGAGGCAAGCCACAAAAATAAATGTATCCACACCTTTTCATCTCTAATTCTTCACTGTGTGTCTTTAGTAAATTCTGAGAGTAGTTTTTGAATGCCAAAAGAGGAATTGTGCTGGTGCAATCTGTTAGTAAACATAGCCATTGGAGAATACAGCTCAAATCGCATGAGATTACTTTCTGATACTTTTGCATTCTTGAAGAAGGTCACCATTCACTGTCATTATATGGACGAATTCAAGCAGGACATATTTTTTCATTGATCATTTTATCTTCAGAAAAAAAAGAACGGCTGAACCAGGGTGAGTAAATAATGAATTCTAATTTTGGGGTGAACTATCTCTTTTAATATATATCTATTTTACTTATAATATCTATGGTCCTATTTTACAGTTTTAACAATATTGTGTAATAATTGCTTTGCTTTGTTATAGTTGCATTTCAAAGTCGTTGCCATGGCATTTTGTATAAAAACTAATTCTACTTTAAACGCTCATAAAAATACCTTTATCATTTTCATACCATGTCCATAAAAAATGGCCCTCTTTCTCAAGATGATAGCTATCAATGAATCTGCAAATTCAAGAACATACTTCACCGTTTGTCAGTGAAGCATTGAGGATTCACAACAGTGTAAATATGACAAAAAAAATATTATGCTATAAAATATAAAATGAAGAGTATTGACTATAAACCACATTTGCATTCACTAAAATAAGACAAATACAAATAGCTGAAAGCAAGTATTAAGGGGCCAAGCACAAATGCAGAAGGTCCATTATAAAAAAAATTAATTAGTATGTAGTATTCCCTCTGTGATAGTATTAGGCGGAAATGGTTTAACAGCCACGAGTAGAAGAACTTAACATGTTTCATGAAAATGTCAATTAGCTGAAATCCACTTTTTTTTTTTTTTGAAGGCCAACTTAGGCCGGATTCACATATAGCGCCTAAAAACGCGTAGAAAACGCTGGGCGCGCCGCATTCTCTATTTTGCAAAGCGCCAGGGCGGTTGCGCTTCAGTTGGTTCTTGTCACATGACCTATTGTGTGCGTACGGTGTGCTTGCGGTATTCTGAAAAGTTGAGATGTTTTTATCTCGACGCGGCGCGGACGCGCATGGAAAAAAGGAGCGCGTCGCACCGCGACCGCGCCGCTTCCATTATGAGCGCGCATACCGCGCGCCTACATTTGAAATAACGAACTTGAGCGCGCAAAAGACGCGATATGTGAACCGGCCCTTATACATCTTCATGTGGGCTTTTTATGGTTAATTTAGGCTTCATTTAGGTTATTTTAAATGATTTGGTATTTTTCAAAACACAGCTCCAATGAACATTTGCAAAAAGCATTACAAACTGCTGTGGTTGGAATTACAGCTCTCGATCAGTGTTTAGAGGCATATTTTCTTGTTATGCACAGCACTAAAAACATTTTTACATTACATTTTAATCTGGACTACAACATGCCCTAGATATTAATTAAAAATGTTCAGATTTTTTTATTATTGTTTGGAAACACTTTACAATAATTTAACATGCCTTGTGTACATGTGCTCTATCTACCACAGGGGAGCCGTGAAGTATGACATTAGATAGAGCCCGCAATTGAATCAAACATCTGGAAATAAAGCAAAACAACAGAGAACAAATTTTTTTATAATTTTGTGTCTGTTAAAGTGACAAAAAAACTAGCAAAAAAACAACAACTAATAAACAAAAAAAATGTGCCTCTGTGATGTGTCTTGATGTATGACATCTCATATTGTACATACAGTATTATGCTGTTCATCACAGTACTGTGAAAAATTTCTTATGTAACCCTCATAAACTGCAAAAACTGGTGATGGACCCCAGCATGACCCTTTGCTTATCTGTCTGCCTAGCTGCTGATCCCGTTAGCCACAATGTTTTTACATTTACATGTTTTTACAAAAACACAGTTTTTAAGCGAAATGAAATGGTACAAACTACCCAGTCATGTTTTCAGACTTTGGAACTTCGAGAACCATATTGTCAGCCCAATAATTAAATTACAGAGGTAACCTTTACACTTGTGTCTTAAAAACTCTTGAATGAGTAATGAAAAGAGTTCAGAGCTGCTGTTTGTTGATATTCAGATTGTAATCATATAAATTCACTTACACTGTTGCATACATTTTGTTGCTTAGCCTTAGTGTAAAATGAACATGCATGGTTATTCTAAAAGTAATCAAAACAATTACAGTGTGTCATTAATCAGTGTACTGCCAAACAAAAAAAGTGTTGAACCTGGGTCATTTCCATTGTGGTCTAACTAAGTGTCAGGATAAACCAGACTCAAAGACAGTAAGTAATCCAAACTGTTGTTTACTGAACAGATGGATGTGATAGAGAGTCGACTTTGACATTTTTGTCCCTGAATGATAGGAGTAAACTTAATTTAATCTGGTGAAGAAAAGCACCCATCTTGCTTGTCATGGATTCAGCTGGATTCACTAATTTTGTAGCTTGCAACTCAAGTTTCCAGATATCATAATTCTGCTCCGCCAGGGTGTTTATTTGAAGAAAAAGGCACATTGGTAGAGATGGGAAAGCTTCCCCTGTTTCTGGGATTATATGGCTCCCACTCCTGTGATCACAAATAATGGTTTCTCGGGATCTGGATATGTTAGGAGGTGAACCTTGGTAAAGGCTTTCTTGAGGAGTTGGAAAGGGTGACTTCGGGACTCCAAGACAGATGCTCAAGAGTGATGTGAGTGGGGTGGTGATGGTCCTGTAAACTTTATGAAATATCTGTAGAAATTAAGAAAGTGCTGGAGTTCTGGTTCTGACCAGATGCGTACAGTTTGTCCACCTTAATCCCTTAAAGGGATGTTAAGCTCTACGGTAGCCCAAGAACTGGAATGATGACTGATAAAAGGTCATTTTTGTTGCTTTCAAGAAGAGCTAGTACACACTGAGCTTTTTGAGGACCTTTGAAAAGTGATGATTCCAGGAGTACATCAAGATATCATCAATGTAAGTAATACCAGAACACCTCATTCATGAATCCCTGGAATATGGAAGGGGGGTTGACCAGCCCATACGACATGACACAGTACTTGTAGTGGCCAGTACGTGCCACAAATGTGGTAATGGATAACGGTAATTACTGTGATCTAGTAGTCGATACAAGGCCAATACAAAGTCTCTTTCCTTATTTACGCAGAAAAAAAAACTTGAAGCAGCAGGAGAGGTTGAGGTTGAAGCGTAGGTGTAGCCTTGTTGTAGAGCAAACATGTATTCTTCCATGTCCCTTTGTTCAGGGGGTTTTCCTCACCCGGAAAAGGTTAATGGCACAGTCCCATGCTCTGTGGGGTGGTAGTCGAGAGGCTCTTTGTGGCCAGAATACATCTTTGATGTGGGAGTAGCAGGGTGGAAAGCCATGGGCGCCCTAGCAGAATACTAGTGGTGGAGTTACCTGAATAGCCTAGGATGGCTTGAGCATGGTAACTCAGGGATCCTTCGATTGGTAATCCACCTACTTAGTGGCGTATCGAAACATCCTTTAAAAAAGAAAAAGAAAAAGAATACCAGTGGTGGATTTCTCCACAACCGAGAGTTCGATGTGGAGGCAACCAACTTGCACCTTGACAAAACCCACACAATGACGGAAGGCTTTTTCGCCATTGTCTTCCACCAAGCCATAGTAGGGTGCCGGGTTGACCATCGGACTTGCAACACACACAGGTGGTGGGGCAGAGTTAGGGGAAGTGACGGATGTGCTCATTTCAGATGCGGGTGCATGTGGAGTGAGAACTCTGCGAAGATAATCCACCAGCTCTTGTTGTGTTCATGTTAAGTTGTTGGTCTGGCCTTCTGTCAGGATATACTCAAAGGAAAGACTCAAAGACAGATATTGGTAATCCTAACAATTGATTTTGTTGTAGGTTGTAAATGGTGATGATGACAGAGGAACTGGATGAAGTGCACTCCTCTTGAAAAACACAGTTTACAGGTAATCTTCATCCACAGTTTTCAGGCATGAAGGCAAAAGAGATTCTTGGAGAGAGAACGGAGACTCAGAGTAATCAACGCAGGAGATAAACAGGGCTTACACGCTGAATCACCAAGGAAAGTAGATCAAGCAAGGAGTCTGTTTCCATATTTGAGGCCAGACAATGAGTGACTGAGAGGTGTGCACTTTTGTAGTGGTCCTGCAGTGATGAGGAACAGGTGACGGTGATTTGAAATTGGGAAAGAGTGGGCACTGTGTGGGTGTGACGGGAGAGCCTGGCGTTCTACCACGTGACTATGAAGTCATTAAAAAAGTGGAAAAAAGCACTCTAAGCAACTGAATTCCATACCAGAGTACATCTCTGAAACTGAACAAAGACTGAGGTAATTGTATTTGGTCCATCATCCCTCTTAATTAAGTCTAATTTCAGCTTTGTTATTGACAGGCGCACTTCACTTCAAACTATCAAAAATTTGGTGGGGAGCATGATCCAGCATGTCTGTGAGATCTGTGGGTTCAGTGTAGATCTCTCTCAAGAAGAGAGTACTGTAAGTTTATAAAAGAGCTGCTGGTACATAATATTAATTCTGTGAACAGCATAACCCAGAAACGAACAGCATAACCCTGCTGTTACATGTGTCCTATGTTTCCCCCGTTCCTTGTGTACTTGGTTCAGTCCTGTTTCCATTTTCCCGCTCCTCGTTACTGTTTAGTTCCTTCACCTGTGTCTAGTTCATTTGTTCTCCTATCTGTTCTCTGTGTATGTAAACCCTGTGTTCTCCCTCACTCTTTGTCGGTTCTCGTTTGTATATGGTGTGTTAATGTTTCCTGGATTCCTTGTCTGAGTTATATTTAGTAAAGATTATTGAATTTGATCTGTTGACCGCTGCCTCTTCATCTGCCTGCATCACACCCGTAACACCTGTCACTACTCACTTTAAGCACTACTGTCACTGCAACATTCACTGTATCAGTGGTCAAATAATAAAGGTGGAATCGCGCTCGCCATCCACTCAAAACGTAACGTTAACCAACTATTTGACTGGCTCGCAAGACCAAACAAGTGTGTGGTGTGCCTGTTGTTTTGTTTCCGGTCTAGCTAGATCCGCTTGAAATGAATGGGTTTCGTAGCGCAGAGCCGCGCATGCCGCGTCCTGTTGCAAAAGCATGTGAAAAAAACCTACAAAGTTTGCTAGGCCAAAAAGACTGTTAATCGCGTGATAAAAAGATTTACTCCATTAAAAGGGGTTTGCGTTAACGCCGTTAATAATGCGTTTAACTGACAGCCCTAATAATTATACAAGATTTGAGTTATTATACACGTGTGACAAGAACCCCATTATTCTATTGGCTGCCATAGACTTCCACTACCCAAGAAATAAGAAAAAAACAACAGTAAGTGCAAATGTACCTTCAGTGCTTGGCCCCTGTAAAATACAGCAATCATGTGAATATAAAACCTGTTTACATATAAAACACTGTTTACATATTTTTAACCTGAAATCAATATGAATCCAATTTTATGTCTTTTCATTGTTGCTTGAATATGGGCATCTGGCAAACAACATCTGAATTCAACATCAGTTAAATAGTGAGAAATTGGTTAGAATAAAAGTGAAGAATTTTTATTAATTCTAATAATTTCTATACTGTTTAACTTAATGGGAAAACTATTCTGTGATTTCTCACTTGAAGAAGATGCAAAAAAGCCTTGTATTTGCTATTGAAACCATAGCTAGCAGACAAGTTATATAGGTAACATCTTTTTTTAAATAACCCTAATCTACACAATTGAATGAAATATGATGAACCAAACATGATCAATCAAATGTCCTTGATATTTTGACATTATTAAAAATATTGTATATTGTATAACCATAACGTATTAAAAAAAATTGTATAACGTATAAAAAACGTCTCGGTTACGTATGTAACCCTCGTTCCCTGAGTACAGGGAACGGAGACGTGTCGTCGGGGAGTTCCCTGATGAATTGGGATCCCAATTCGTCAGGGAACTCGCCGACGACACGTTGGAGTTCCCAGGACGAAAGGTAACTACATTTGTTCCTTTTAGTAGTATGAAAAACAACTGTTATTTGAACTGAATAAATTGAACTGAGCCATTAACAAGACATTTTCAATTGTTGTGATTAAGAAAAAGAATATTCAATTAAATTGTGATTAAGACAAATTAAACTCCCTTTATAATCGCCAGAGCCTTCAATCAATTAAGTTCAGCACAAGTTTATCAGTGATTGAGTTCTGCAATCACACCAAAGCTCCGTTATAATTAGGACTTCATTTGAGCCGGAACATGTTCCGGCACCTCCGACGTTGGATCCGGAACCCTTTTTATTGGATCCGGCACCTCATGTGTCACTATGGCAAATTAATAATTACTGTTTGTGTAGTGTTCAATGTTAACACTACAGTAGAAACATAATTAAAAGAGCAACAGCTTCACACAACACGCAAAGCCAATAACCAACAAACCAAGACTGAAACACAGGGGGAAATATACACTGGAAAACAAGAGGTTTACAAGGGACACCTGAAACGGATGAATCACTATAACAACTAATGAGGGTAACTATAACAACAAACAGGGTGGCATAGGGCACCAAACAAGGAATTAAACTCTGAAACAATGGGGTACAGAACACACTTTACAATAAGAGTCCATAAACACAAAACCAAGACGGAGGAACATAGATGGGGAGAAGTGGCTTCCAGATGCTCCAAAACAGTCCACGAGAGAGGTGGAGAAGATGTGGACCTGGCGACGAAATAGAGGGCTAGGTTAATGGAGGGGAGGAAGGACTTGAGATGAAATCAGTGCAAAGCAGGCTGGTCAGATGGCCAGAGCGCAGAACGCTGAGCAGGTGGTGGAGACCACCACAGTGAAGCTGATGGGACTGGGGACCACCACGGCGGAGCAGGTGACCACCAAGGTGTAGCTGAGGACCACCACAGTGGTGCAGATGGGACTGGTGACCACCATGGTGGAGTAGCACGGACTGAAGATCCCCACGGCGGAGCAGATAGAACTGGTGAATACCCCAGCGGAGCAGGTGACCACCAAGGTGTAGCTGAGGACCACCACAGTGGTGCAGAGGGGTCGGGTGACCACCAATTAAGGGTGAACTCTTTGGTCGTTTAAGGGCGGACAAGAAGTTTATAGGTGACATTTGTGGTTGTGTCAGGGCAGACAGTCAATTTTGAGGATGGCCTCCATGGTCGTGTCAAGGCCGACAAGAAGTTCAGGGATGACCGCCATGCAGTGTTGTGCCAGTTCATACTTAAAAAGGACTAGCTCAAAGTTCAGTTCACACAGATGATAATGAACTAGTTCACGTTCATAGTTCATCTTTTTAAAAAAAATGAACATTCATTTGTTAAATTCTTTTTAAGATAGGTCACTATCTTACTCAATAGAATCTCTTTACCATCCATTACCAGCTGCAAATCACTGCCACTCCAAAACTAATCAAAATTATTGTACCAATAAACAAGAGACAATTATTATAGCCAGGAGAAAAATAATGTTGAGATAGAGAATATATTTACCCCTTAAATAATGTGTAATCATGATATGTAGAAATTGGAAAATATAAGGTGCAATCAAGGTAGGCTATACTGTATGTTCAGTGAAACTTTTATTTAGCCAGCATGAACCAAATTACCCAGGACTTTAAAAAGGTATATTCAGGTTCATGGGGAAAAGATCAGTCTACTGACAAAAATCCAGCATATTCTGAACGGCAGTAACCATGTAAACCAGACCAAAGTAGTCATGTACTGTAATGTCAAATTAGCTTGGGCTTACCCTGCTCAATGTGCAATACTCAACCAACACATTTTCACACCTTCAAAAGGAAGTAAACAGTGAGTAAACGATGAAAATGCCATTTACATTCATTTATAATAAAACAATCTTCCTGATTATATTTGTCTAAAGAAAATGAACAGCTAGCAGCTGAACAACTTAACTTACTACATACAGTAGGCACTCTGATTCCATGTATGGGGCATTTATTATTCATATGACACACAAACACAAGTAGATAAGACCTGTTTAGTTCAAAAGATCACTCTTTATGGAAAAGCGCAGATCATAAGTGATGATACGAGCAGCGGGAGCGCGGCCAGATCTGCCTCGCGGACGCCAAGTATGCACACTATTGCGACTCCCCACCCTGCCTTCACGTTACCCCCTATCCGTACTATGAATACTTAAACCTCGTCTAACATACCCAGTGATAGACAAAGTCTCCACCACAATACTGTCGGGGGGTGGATTCGGCGACTCAAAACGGGGGTTGGAAGTAAAACCCGACTTTTCAAATGAGCATGAACGTGAACTGCGCTTGCTGCTCGTTCATTCCTGACAGAGTGAGCACCGCTCTCGTTCGCGTTCATTGTATGAAAAGTGATTCGTTCAGTTCAGCGTTCGGCGAAAATATGAACGAGTTCAGTGAACGTCGTTCATTGAACGCGTTCATGCACAACACTGCCGCCATGGTCATGTCAGGGCCAACCGGAAGTTCAGGGATGACCTCTGTGTTTGTTTCGGGGCTGGCAGGATGTTCAGGGATGACCTCTGCGGTTGTGTCGGGGCTGACAGGAAGTTCAGAGTCACCCTCTGGGGTTAAAGCAGAACCATCAGGTGACACTGAAAGTTCAGAAATGGTCTCTGTGGCCATTACAGAGCAGTCAGGAGACAGAAAATTCAGAGGAAACTGCAACCATCTCTGGAGAAACAGACGAGGTGTCTGCAGCCCAAATACACAAAATGTCTGCCGCCATCACATGGATCACAGAATACATGCGGACAACCTCAGAGGCAGACAGTGCTGAGGCCAGTGGGCTTGAGAGCGCAAGTCTTGGGATCAGCGGGGGATCCGCCACACTGGACATCAGTTTCGAATGCCTCGAGACGGGTCTGGTGGCAGGCATGATGGCTGAGGACTTAGGCGTGGCGGCCATGTTGTGAAAAGGGTCTGTTGTGAGGGCTGCTACCTCCTGCAGTAAACACAGAGCCACTCAGTTGTAAAGCCAGATTAATTCTTCCGTTTTAGTCAAATGGCTCAGTTCAATAAAGTCTGTCACATACTCCTCAATAGGACAATTTCATTGACGGTAATGATGGGAGAGTTGACACCGGGGCTAAAAGGTTCAAGTAGTGAACCGTTTTTCGGCACAATTTGACGAAAGCCTCAAACGCTTCAGAAAGCCTCAGTTTCCCATCACTACTTGACGGAGACACATGATCCCCTGTGCTGGATTAAATGTGGTCTATGTAACAGGCATTCAACAGCTTCACACAATATGCAAAGACAACTATCGATAAACCAAGATTGAAACACAGGGGAAAACATAATCCGGATAACAAGAGGTTAACAAGGCACACATGAAACGGATAAACCACAATGACAACTAATGAGGGTAACTATGGCAACAAACAGGGTGGCAAAGTGCCCTGAACAAGGAAGTAAACACAGAAACAATGGGGAACAGAACACTTCAAAACAAAGTCCATAAACACAAAACCAAGAGACGGGAACACAGTTCCCCTCTCAGATCATGACAGTTGTACTGTATCTTTCAACTAGGGGTGTCCATGGTTAACCGATTAATTGTTAAAAATTGCGTAACCGAGTGAAACATTTTGCTCAGTTAACTGTGGCGTCAATGGCGTGCATTCAATTTAATTGCAATACATTTCTGCACCACTAGAGACTGCCAGACCGCTCCCAGACATTTGTAATGTCCATAAGAAGAAGTCATGACCTGTTTTCAAATATGAAGCGGGCAAAGAAAAGCACAGCGTGGGAGCACTTTAAAATCGAGAATGACGGGGCAAAATGCTAGTATTGCAATGCAGTGCTTAGATATACTTCAAGTACAACCTCGTTGTTGTACCATCGCAACAGCCAACACCCGGGCATCATTAGAGAGGCGGCTGCGGCGCCTGCGAGTTCCTTCGCCCAGCCTACCATCCCCACGATGCTAACGCAAAACATGTGCTAAAGCCGAATCCATAACACAGGGGATTTGCAGAATGATTGAAAAGGACTTGATGCCAATTAGAATGGTGGAGGGCAAAGGCTTTAAAGAACTGATGAATATCAATTGTTCAACCCCGCTACAGCATTCCCTCGCGTTCGGCAATCACGCGCCGCATTGAAAAACGTTGTGAGGCAAAAAAAGATTCCCTCAAAGAAGATCTACAGTCACCTGATGTAGTTGCCATGACTACGGATTGCTGGACTGCTCTAAACACAGGAAGTTACATAACTATTATGAGCCATTACATTGACGAAGATTGGGTTTTAAAATCGTTCGTCCTTTTAACTGAAGCCCTGCCCGTTCGCCATACAACTGAAAACCTAGCGAACAAGGTTCTGGTAGAGTTTAAGACTAAAGTCCGAAACTCCCTGTTTGAAAGAATGAAGGTACCAGACGATTATTGATAATTTCACTAAGTTAAAGTTTGCATGTTGTAAAATCTAAATAGGCCTACGTGTGTGCAGGTTACTGAGCCAGAGATGTTGTCATCCCCAGCGATGACTGCTTGTATATTGGACCCACGCCATAAGCATCTGAGGTTCTTATCTCCAGAAAAAAGAGCGCTGGCAAATGCAAAACTCTGTAGCCTCGCAGAAAATGTACCATGTACAATGTACCAAATGTAACCGAAGCCGTTACGCAAAGTGTGGAACATGGGCAAGAGGAGGCGGCCGCGGCCCCAGCACAAAGTGCTAAAGACAGTGCAGCTACGGCGATGACACTCATACTTGGCGAAAACTACTTTTCATCAGCCCTCAGCAGTTGTGAAACAGAAGTCAAAAACTTTCTTAGCAACAGTCCCATTGGCCTAGAAATGAGCCCCATAGACTGGTGGAAACTGGAAACTAAACGCCAGTCGATTTCCCAGATTGGCCAACCTTGCTAAACAGTATTTGTGTATACCTGGCACATCTGTACCTTCAGAGAGGGTGTTTTCGGCAGCTGGACTTACAGTAAATAGACTGTATTTACTCACTCCCGATCACGTCGACATGTTAATATTTTTTAATAAAAACTAAGCAATTCGAATACATAATTCCTGTAGAGCAGTCTGATTTAATTTGGTGCCTAATTTGGAAAATACAGACAAGAATATTCTTCTTTTTTTTTTTTAAGAAAAGAAAAATGTGGGTCTATGCCATGTGGGTCAGTTCGTTCAACAAGGAGTAATTCCACGGTGGCCGATTTAAATGTTACCAGCTAAATGACACATAATGAGACGCCAATAACGTTCGTGTTTTTTCCGTCTATTTGAAAGTTAGGCTAATAAACATGTTGCATTCTATACGGCCTGATTACGTAAGTTCCATAGCTGCCTCCAATTTTCCTCAACTTGAGTAATTAAGAGGCGATATTTGACCGGCATATCATCAAAATGTCCGTTAAATGAAACCTCTGCCGGTCACTTTGATGGCATCAGGTTTTTCTAGCGGAAACTCATGATCTCGTGGTTGGGGCGCGCACTTTCAACACACCTTTAATGTTCATTCAAGTTTATTCTGTAACTAGCATTAAAGAGAAAGGGATTGCTCTGCACTCCTACTTGAACTCGTCTATTCTAGAGGTCTGCATGGAGCACCTGAGACCAGAGGACCTGGGATCCGACCCTTAGAAGTTTGGGTCTATATTTTAAAATGGTCAGTCGGATCCGGGTCGAGTCCCAATTTATTACTTCCCGGGTCTGTTTAACATTGAGTGTAATATCCTACCCGAGTCGATCGGACTCGGAGAACACCCCGCCATTATCAGAGTCAGTCAGTACTGCTATTGTGTTTTTTGTAACTTGCAACTCATAAAATTAGGATAAGAATCCCTTATAATAAATAAGGTAAAAAAAAAAAACCCAACAACACCAATTGCGCTAAAAAGCTAACACGAATGTGCAGTCTCAAGCACGTAATGTTTCTATGGCAACCAGAGCTTCTGCAGTGACACAATGACTTTTGACGATTGGCTCTTTTACTTAAAACACCGGAGTTATTCCGCCAAGCTGTACTTTACACTTTCTCCCATTTTTATAATAATATTAATGAACCGTCTTTTCCGTAACTGGTTTATTGATTTGTTAATAGAAATTTAGTGTGGAATATCCTCCACACAATCGGATCCAGTCTGTGTCTTCCCACCAGGTTCGGGTCCAGCTTTTGAAATAAACAGACAGGTGCGGGTCGGTTCTCTTTGGGTTCGGTTATGAATTTTTTTTCATCAAAGAGCATCAAAACGGCATTTATTGTTTGAATTTTATAATAAAATGGACAGAATTTGAGATTCGTATCGTAAGTAAATGAAACACGGAGCTTATTGCAATTATTGGTGGTTATTTACTGGTGGTTAATGGACTACAACTCTTTATTCGTCGGTACAAATGTGTACCGAACCGAAAGACATGTACTGAAAAATACTGGGTACGAATTATGTGTATCGTTACCCCACTAGTAGGGAGGGACGATGAGAAAAGACCAATCAGGGACTGTTTTACAGCAGAAGTGCTGTTGGATTGAAGAATAGAAGCACATGACTGGAAGATCAGCGCTCATCCACAAGGATCTAAATTCATGTATTTGAGGTATTATTGTCATGTGTATTGCTTGTAAAATTTTCGGTCCCACTTTATATTAAGTGGCTTTAAGTACTATGTACTTACATTGAAACGAATAATTTGATACAATGCACTTATTGTGTACATACATGTTTTTACATTGTACTCATATTGTAAAAAATACCAGCATGTAATTACAGCTGTAACTAATTTATGTAATTACATCTGTAATTACACAGCTGACCCATCCCTTACACTTTAACCTACCCTTAAACCTACCCATACCACCACACCTGTCCCTAACCTTACCCTCAATAGCAGCAAAAGTGTTTTACAATACAACATGAGGAAAATAAGTACATTATACTTATTTTTCAATGTAAGTACATAGCACTTTAAGCCACTTAATATAAAGTGGGACCGAATTTTCTTCTTTCCCACAAAAACAAAAAAACAAAAAACATTTAGTGTCTCATTTAATTGGGTGGACCAGCTGTCAATATGAGTGGGTCAGTGCCACCATGACTCACTGCTTTGCAATGGGAGTAGATTAGTTAGGGGTTAATAATAATGGGTCCATCCAGTCTCTTTTAAACGACGTTATATAACAGTAAATAAACAAAGCTATAGATCATGAAATTGAATATTTCTGATTCTTTAATGCTCAGCATAGTACATCAGTTTACTGTAAGTTTGAGTCCTGACTGGATACCCTTTTCCAGTCTTGTTTCTCTCCTCTCCCATTGCTTCTTAAAGGGATACTTGACCCAAAAACGAAAATTCTGTCATCATTTACTTACCCTCAAGTTGTTGCAAACCTGTGTTTCTTTCTTCTACTGAACACAAAGGAAGATATTTTGAAGAACAATTGGAATCAAACGGTTGTTTGGCCCCACTGACTTCCATAGTAGAAAAAAAAAATACTATGGAAGTCAATGGTGCCAAAGTTAAAATCGTTCTTCAAAATATCTTCCTTTTTTTGTTCAGTAGAAGAAAGAAACACAGGTTTGCAACAACTTGAGGGTAAGTAAATGATGACATTTTCGTTTTTGGGTGGAGTATCCCTTTAATTTTTCAATTCTGCCATACCTTTATAAAGGCAAATAATAAATAATAATAATAATAATAAAAATGTGCTTAAATAGATAGGACTACCAGTAATACATAAGAGATATAATACGTTCTCAGAGAGTGCATTTAGTAGCTCATTAGTAGACAGTAGAGCTACTGTCACAGTACGGAATACTGTAGTTCTGATAGTTGCGCCACCACTTTTATTAGTTTTCTCCGAAGAGAAAAAGAAGCAAACAAATCTACATATGTGTTCTTGTCTACACTAGGTTACCAGAGTAAAGCAACAATGATAAGACAGATGTTAAAAATAGAAAAATATTGAATTCACCTGGTATCGTTTTGTTGTCTCACCTTTCTGTTTGGCCACTTTACGCACTGTCATGGCAGCTTGTCGTTTCTGATATTCAGAAATTTCAAAACCTAAAAAAAAAAAAAAAAAACAACGACATCAGCAGCAGAAGATATGAGGGAAGATCACAAGGAAAGCAACTATTTTTGCGGCATTAATGACATACGGAAATGCCTTTAAAGCAGCAATTAAACTTTATGCCAATTTACCAATTTTTTCATCCTCTTGGACCATCTTGCGCTCCTCATGAAAAGCCCTCAGCCAGCGAATCTTCTCTTCTGGCTTCTTGGCCAGAAAGACGTGAATCTCTTCGCTTTCTCTGTTGTGCAGCTTGAACGCATTTTTCACGCTAACGTTAAAGTCGTCGTCCCGTCCATCAATAGCATCTCTCACTGCATACATATCCATGTCAATACGTCCTTTGTAGTAAAGTATGTCCCGCCGTATCAGGTCCTGAGAAGAAATGCAGTGCTCACTAAAGGTAGTTTTCAATGACCATACAAGAATCAAACTCATCTTTGCAACATGCCAATGTTTAAATGGAAGAAAATACAGGCTGTATATGATTTACATCTACAGTAGTGGCAAAAGTGATGTTCCTATGGGATATTTTTTTTTATAATGGTGGCAACTTCGGTCCTGGAGGGCCACTGTCCAACAGAAGGTGTTTCTCAATGTCAAGGATACTTCCTTAGCAGGACGGGTCCTTCCAAGTCATTTCCTTCAGAGGCTAGGCAAGGGTCCTCTTTAGCTTTCGGAGAACATGTAAATGGAACAGGCTAGCAAGTGCACGTCATTGCGTCATTACATCAGTGAAAGGTCCGCTTCGGCGCTGCAAAAATCGCTGGTGTACTGCACTGTTTAAATACACTTGACAGTCCTTATTTTGTCTTGTCTGTCCTCATAGAAATAAATAAAGTATAAGGGATAATGTATAACCAGGCGGTTGTTAGTGAATACAACCCCGCAAACTCTAAAGCAGAGGGGTCTTGATCAGCGGGGATGTATTCGCTGTAACAACCGCCTCGCTATACATTTTCCCACTTATAACATGGCTAACGTTACCTACCAAATAAATCAATAATTTGACACAAGAGTTTATTCATTCAAAAACGATTATATTACCGGAGTGAACAGAACTACCTCCATAGCAACATGATCTAGCTGTTAAAACATATGCAATTGTAAAATATGTGACCAACAAAAAAGGCTATAACGTTATATGAAGTAAAAATTAAAAAGTTAATCACCAGTAAAAGGGAACAGCTTTAAATCCCCTCAGCAAATTTGAGCCGATATGTTAAATAGTTTAACAAACATTAAATAAATGGCTAAACTGAAATTATACTTGCTTACATTTGAAAGCATATTGCCGTTATCACTCCGACTCCGCTACGGTCGACATTTTTTAGTTTTTGAACAAGATAGCAAAGCTGCGCATAGGATTGTGGGTGATTTAAGAGCGCGAAGGCTACACATATGCGTCCTTTCCTGTGTATGGGATATTTTCCGAACGAAGGACTCAGTCCTTGGTTGAAATTCTGAGGATCCTCGACATTGGAACAGTCCTTCGACGGACGTCGATGACGTAGCATCCTCGAAATTCCGGCTTCCGAGGATCCTTCCTTGACATTGAGAAACGCCTAGAGTTTAGCTTCAACCCTAATCAAACACACCTGAACAAGCTAATCAAGGTCTTCAGGATTACTAGAAAGTTACAGGCAGGTGATTTTTTCAGGGTTGGAGCTAAACTCTGTAGGATAGTGGCCCTACAGGACTGAAGTTGCCCATCCCTGGATTAAACCATCAAAATATGAGGAAAATATTTTATATTTTTAAATTATGTTAAATATGAGGGAAGAACAAAACACTAAACTTGGTTAAGCTATTTATCTGACTAAATAATTAGGCAAAAAAGGCAAACTAAAGCTACAGATTATATTTTACTATACAACAACAACAACAACAACAAAAAGATGGATAAGCTCACAGAGAAAAACCATTGACTAGAATCAGTTATTCATATTTTCTTAGTTCTCTTTCAGTTTTCCATGCGTTCATAATTTTTTTTTTTGTATGAGAGCCTGGACAAAAATGATCCCAGACAGCAAACTGACATTGGATCAACGTGGAAACGACGTCTCTCATGACATTGAAACAACGTTGATTTGCTCATCGAATTAACGTTGAACCAACGTCAGACGCGGCATTCTTCAAAGCTAAATGAAATCGAAAATTGGTTTGCTTTCATAACGTTGAAACAACGCATTGATTTCAAGTTGATTTTCCGTTAGTTTTGAAAGAATGACGCGTCTGACGTTGGTTCAACGTTAATTCGATGAGCAAATCAACGTTGTTTCAATGTCATGTTTCCACGTTGATTCAATGTCAGTTTGCTATCTGGGATGTCTGCACAATTTGGCATGTTTCATTGCGTTATCAAAGAAAACAATCTCCAAGCACAACCATGCAATATGCTTACAAAATCATTAACCGTGTGACTCTGTTGGGGCCACAGTTCACAAGCAAAAACACAACATGACATAATATACGTTGTGTTCATTGTAACAAGAAGTTATTGTGTTCACATCTGTCAACTGTCATTCTGACTATCATCTTACGGTAACACTTTACTTGAAGGGGTGTGCATAAGACTAACATGACACCTTCATAATCATGACGTGACACGTTATGAATATGATGTTTGTGACAACTGTCATTAAGTGTCATTCACTCAGTTATGAAATGTGTAAAGCAAATATGAAATTGTTTGAGATGACTTTGACACCTTGACATTAACCAATACATCATAACCTGTCAGTGTCTTTGTCATGACAACTTGACATTACTAAGAGAACACAACCTGTCATAAACATGACACAGCAGATTCATTTTCAAACTTAAGAAACCACCTAGCTTTATTGGTTAACATTACATTAAACTGTCAGGTGCTTGGATTTGACATTGGCTGTCATGAAGACATTATAACTTTTTAATGACAAATTCAATTAGTACGACTGTAGTTGAGGTCACGAAAAATATTCATGACAGTTATAATGCCTCATGACAGCCAATGTCAAAACCAACCACATGACAAACTTAACTTAATTTTATATCAAGTTGTCATGACAAAGACACTGACAGGTTATGATGTATTGGTTTATGCCAAGTTGTCATAACAAAGACATCTTAAACAATGTCATATTTGCATTCAAAATGTCATTATTGAGCGAATGACACTTAATGACAGTTCTCATAAACATGCATAAACCTTACTTCATAATTATGATATGTCATGTCATGATTATGAAGGTGTCATGTCAGTCTTATCCACACCCCTTCAAGTAAAGTGTTACCCATCAGACAAACGATTCCGGTCAGGTGAAATTTGACTCAGTGAAGAAAGTACACAGATATTTCTGGGGGATTTCAAGGTGTTGCATTTCATGTTGTGTTTTCATTAATCTTGATTTCATACAACTTGAGTGCTTTTTTGGGGGGGATATAATAGCGTCTCACATATGCGCACGTCCCATAGCCGTGCAGAGAAGAACAACAGCCATGGTCAAGAATTTTGTTGAATAATACATTACATTTCAAGTTTGTTTTTCACTAAACCCTATAGTTTTGCCCCAGAACACTTAACATAAGGCACGTGTTGCATGTGATCATTCTGTGATACTTTTAAAAAAAGCTTTATGCTGGTCAGTGGTCACTATTCACTGGCATTATATGGATGAGACCGAGTTGGATTGGAATTGGAATGTTGTTGTGATTCATAAAAGAAAGAAGGGATACAGCATTAGAACTAGAGATGCACCGATGTGAACATTTTGGCCGATACCGATAACCGATAATTCTTTATATTTGAAAGCCGATAACCAATATACCGGCCAATAAATCTAAATCCAATTTTTATATAATTTTTGAGAGCCTGATTACAAAAACAAAAGTCTAACAATTAAAAGCCATTTCCCAATCGCACAATTATAATGTTCTCATTATAATTTCATGGGTAGCCGATATGACAGCACATTTTGCACTTAACTATATTGTCCTTTGATTCCAATCATATTTCAAGCAATTAAGATCAATCATGTTGAACAGTGCGCATCTTAAGTGTCTTTCATTATTTATCAGCTTTAAAATATCAGCCAAATTTTATTATCGGGCTGATAACGATAACATAAAAATGAACAAATATCGGCCGATACCGATATGGTGGCCGATATATCGTGCATCCCTAATTAGAACAACACCAGGATTGAGTAAATGATGACTTCATTTTCATTTTTAAGGTGAACTAGCCCTTTGAAGCCTGTGAACTTGATTTGCTGAAGGAGAGTTTCAAGATGTCCATAGAGCATTTGTAAGCTTCTGCATAAAATGTGAATGCGGATAAAACTCAATCCTCGTGAATCTGGCTGGAAGCAATGATTTATAGAAAAAATATACACAGAAAAAAATATATAGAATTTTTTTTTTTTTTTTTTTTTTACACAGACCTATCCTTAGTATCTTACTGTTTTTTTTTCTTCCATGGAATGAAAGTTGTTGTGTTGGACCCCACTGACTTTCATTGCATGGATAAAAACAGTTAGAACCTTATTCAAAAAACCCTTTTTTGTTTGTTTTGCAGAACAACATGATTGTGAGATACATACAATCTGTAATCTGATACATACAGTACATGACTACAATAAAACTCATGATATCCTTTATATTCATTGTGATTAAATTTAATCTTTTGACAGTCATGAAACATACAGGCGTATGTTTACAGTCATGAAACATTTATGCAAAAGGAAAGACATGCAAATTTATAGATGTTGTGAAAGAATGCTGATGAAGTAAAAGCATGTTGGAAAGTATTAAAATGGGAAAAACAAAGACTAATTATGGTCATAAATGATGTCTCACTTAAAGAGCCCTAATCATAGCATTTGAAATGTTCCTATTTTTGTTTTAGGAGTTCCCAAAAACAGTTTAACATGCATGCAAGGATAAAAAAAACACTTTATTTGTCTTATAATATGCATTTATTTTTAACTGATTTGCTCACCGACTCCCAAATGATTCGTATAACGACTCATTTTTCCAAACCACTCGTTTGCGTGACGCTAATCGGCGGTGATTGGTCAGATGACAGACCCAGTCAGTTATTGTTTGTTAGCATAACGCATAAACATATTGATAAAGCACTGCAGTACTACAAGACGCTCTATTCTTTATGACAACTCCAATAACAGCGACAAACATTTCACATATTTTTAGAATAATTTGACATTGGAGACCTAAAAGCTGCGCTGAGTGTAACTTACACACACACACACATACTACCTCGCGCCTCGACGCTACAAAACCGTTCAAAACCCATAAAAGCAACAATTATTAATAATACTTACAGGTTGTGATTCATAGGAGGAAGCTGATCCATATACACTGGGTAAGTAAGTTACTGAGCTCTCCTTCAGGAACAATCGCTTGCGAATCCACATTTGAATTCATTTATGTTTTTGAACGATTCGTCATTAAAATGATGAGAACACAATCGGGCTATACTGTTGTGGTATCGTTGCAAATATGAACTCTAACCACCGATTCTTCACATGCTCGTCCCTGATAAATGAAAACAAAGTGGCTGAACTATCTTTGCATTGTAGAACACAGCGTCTTCTCGACATGATGCTATGATGAAGTATTTAAATGTGTAGACTTCAAGTTTACACTTCCGTCTGCGCGCGCAGTAACTGGGCGTGGCCAAAATGTCTCTACGGCACGATGTAACAGCTAATGACTCATTTCAAAAACAATTAATTTCATTGACTCAGAGTCGACTCTCACTTTTGAAAGACAATAACTTTATATATGGTGCACTCTCAGATATAATTCTTTGCAGGATGTTTTCCTTCCCTTAGAGCTATATTCCACACTATATGAACAGTCATTTTCAAAAATCCATGATAGGTGCTCTTTAAGGCAAAAGTGTGAATGCTTGCTAAATATCTGTTTTTGAAAACAGTGTCATGAGGCGCACACACGCAAAGTCTCTCACTCTCCCTCGTGCGCGCACTATACGGTTTGGAGCACAGTCGCACATGTGCGCTCTTGCTCACTCGCTCTAGAATCCGGGAGATTTGTAACTAATTTGCGGGCATCAGGGAACCGTTATCAATATGCAGGAGACTCCCGGAACGTCTGATAGCGAGGGGATTATTGAAGATGCCTGAGACAAAACGCTCCACGTTTTGGCTGCATTTCACGTGTAAAATTACGCGTCAGAGTAAGTGTGGCGATTATCTGAAGCCCATATAGAGTCACGCCAATCCATTGGCTCTTGACGCTCTTACGTCGTCATATTACATTAGCGCACATTATCTGATTTCATTGTGCGAAATGATTTCCAAGCGGTAGCGTAGAGTGGAGCTCAACTCTAGTCTACATTGATGAGCGGAGTAGTGGGAGTGGCTTGCGGAGCTGAGCATTGCAATGCACTATGGGGATTGTTGTCTACAATCCACAAGCACTAAAAAGTCCTTTTCTGCCTTTTATCGACCAAGAAGGACCCAAATTAGAAATGTATGATAATATTCTACTACATATATGACCCACTTTCAATACATATTCATGTCTCAACCAGTGGAATTACCCTTTAAATGCTTGAGTTGGCGAGTATCTACTGTATGTCCAATCGATTTCACTTGTAAAAGATCTGCAACTGCTACTTAGTATTATGTTGTGTAATTTTAGAGACATCATGTATAAAAAAATACAGATTTAGGATGCGTTTAGAATGCAGTTGTAATTCATAATCACATTTTGGAATTCAAATCTGGCAATGCAAATTAAGAAATACTTATGAATTTAAATAAGTCTATGTGTAATTTAAGGATCAGTATTCACACTTATTTATTTCTCTCATTGTTCATGCTGAAGACCTCAAATCCTTTTTCAAAGGGAACACAATATATTTTGTAAATGCCATGTACCTTTTTGCACAAGACCAGCTGATGATCAAAAAGGAAGAAGACTCGCTGCTGACTCCTGCCATAAGGCTGATATATCCACGACATCTCACCCGTGTAGATCAGCTCTGAACTTCTGTCCAGAATGTCATCACCCTAAGCAAAAAATAAATAAATAAATAAAACACTTTCAGTCATGGCAGACAAACTAGGACCGGCAGTGGACACCCTAAAAAAACATTTTATTAACAAAATAACTGTGTTATTCCCAAAAAAATTGGATTCCACACCACTTAACACACCTCCCAGTCCAACACTGAGGCTTGCCATTGAGCGATCTTATCAATGTTCTCCAGTCTTCTTTTGCGCTCATTGATTTGCTGGGTGACGTTCCTCATGACTGCAAGTGCTGCTGCCACATAGCGGTAATCACTGTGGGGGGACATAAAGACCCACAGACTATTGATGTATTTTATACATATAGAACTCATAAAACATGCTTTGGACATGAGTCACAGTAAAGACAAAATCTGACTAAACTAATAATACACTGTAAAACTTAACAAATGTCCTTTGGAAAACACTTTGGAATTGTAGGAACTAGGAATTGTACTATTTGCATTCTACGCCTTTGTTACTCAGAAAACCCTAGTTAATATAAACTAATCATATGAGGCAGAACTTTTAGGGTTTTTTTCAGAACTTCAGAATTTCTAGTTCCCAGCCTGCTTTGCTTCAGACTGAAGGAGCAAATGTTGAAATGAAGTTTTTGCACAAGATTAATACGGGGGGAGATTTATAAGTGTTTAATGTTCTGTTATGTTTGCTTTACAAAGGGCTTCTATTGTGTCTGTATATTGGGGAGGTTAACTTTGTGCTGTAGAGTTGAGTCTGTATTCTGGTCGAGGACTCTAAAACTGACTGCTTTATTTAAAGGGGAAATGAAGCAGTCAATCAAGTTTACATGATTTACAAGATGGATTTCCACTATAATCAACAATTATATAACAGTCCCTCCAGGATTTCACGATCTTTTTTTGTGATTTTTGCGATCAAAATGACTGATTTTGTGGTGGTAATTTCCCAAAATTTGTGAAAAAATTAGCGATTTATATTTAACATTTACCATAATAGTATTCAGTTCTTCCAGAAAAACGTTTTTTTTTTTGTGATTGTTGCGGGCAAAAATTGATTGATTATGCGGCCCGTTTTCTTTAAAAATGCGATGGAATATGCGGGATATTTATGCAATTTTATGCGATGAAATTGCAGGAATTTGCAAAAATTGAGCGAACTTGCAAAAATTGCGGTTTGACGAAAAAGAGAAAAAAAGTGATTCCCCCAACATCCTGTTAATGTAAGAGTCATTTCTTATTACTTCCTTTGATAAGCAAGCATACTACATCATAGAAAGTGCTGGGAATATTTAATTTCTCATCTTGTTTTATTTCAGACTGTAAGAGTGTAAATAAGGTGTGGCCCCTTTAAGAGCTGCGCGCTCCCTGTTGAACTCTCTGCAGTGTTATATGTGCGCCTCAAACACCCCATGTGTGCGGGTAATTTCTGTTTGATGCTACTTCTTTTATCTTATGTTGTTTATTAAGTAACGATGTGACAGTAGAACGTGCGACAGACAGTTATACGAGTTCGATTTGTGAGATGTCATTCGCCTCCGTGAGTCTGTCTGGCGTCGCGTAATTGCGTCACTTCATAACGTTCCCATGGAAACAGGGGGAAATGGCTGCTCTTATGTGAAGCAAACGCAACATTTTTCAACTTTCTGATAAGATACATGTGACTTTTTTGCAACGAAAATGCGAGGATTATGAAATTATGCAAACCCTGCATATTTTGCACGTAAATCGGCAATTTATGCGGTGAAAGTGCGGCGTATTTGAAAAAATGCGGCCCCCGCATAAATATGCGGACTTTGGCTGATTTTGCATTGAATTCAGCGATCGCATAATCGCGTTTTTCTGGTGGGACTGATATAAGAAACATGACAAATGTAAACATATAAAAGAAAAAACGTTATATATTTCGCCGCCAGGGCGCTAACATGTGACGTCACGGGGTTGGTTGGCTCAGGCTCTGGGCAGTGAATATCGTGACATCAAACTGTGTTTACACCAGTGTTTTGACAGCGAACGACTAATGTTAGGTACAGTCATTAGACAAAAAGACGATGTCTAATGTTATATGTTGGCAAAGTGAACATAGAAACATTGTTCGCGATATCTGCCATCATATTCCCGTCTCGTCAACACCATGTAAGTTAGCATGTATTTGTTTAAGGGGAAATGAAACGTCCATGTTTTCACACTGGTAGTGCTAGTAGCTACATACTGTATATTAGGAAAAAGTGTCTCCGCTCTGACATCCTTCAGGGAAAGCATCACCGCTTCCAACACGTCTAAGCATGGTAAACGTGCGCGGCACGCCGTTGATGCAGAATTGACCACGCAATACATGCTCAAGATCAACCTCTTGAAAGCAGATGGACTCTGACACGGTGGGCATCGCAATACAACAGCCACACTGAAACCTGGAAACGTTGCAAACAAGCTATTCGCCCCAAACCACCACTAACTGTTCTACACAGCAACGTAACATACATGTTGTTGACGAGACGGGAATATGATGGCAGACATCGTGAACAATGTTTCTATGTGCAGTTTGTCAACATATAACATTGGACGTCGTCTTTTTGTCTAATAACTGTACCTAACATTAGTCGTTCGTGGTCAAAACACTAGTGTAAACACAGTTTGATGTCGTGATTTTCACTGCCCAGAGCCTGTTAAACTAACAGCCAACCAACCCCGTGACATCACATGTTAGAATATTGCACAATGGCGAAATATAAAAAGATAAAAAGTTATAAAAAAAAATTCTTTTATATGTTTACATTTGTCATGTTTCTTATATAATTGTTGATTATAGTGGAAATCCATCTTGTAAATCATGTAAACTTGATTGACTGCTTCATTTCCCCTTGAATAAAACTGATAAAGTGCTAGTCTCTCTGTTAGTTTGAGATAGTTAGCTATGGCCAGCTGGATTATTGAAGCACTTACTTTACAGGAATAACACTTACTTGGTCTTTTTAAGCTAATCAGTTTGCATTTTAGTAAATCAGATCACTGTCCAAGTAAATACAACTAAGTAATTCCAAGTTGCGGAAAATGTTACATTAGTTACCTCAACTTAAAAAAATGAGTTGGTCAGAACACACCACCAGCATACGCATGTCACTTTAAATGATTTTTTGAAACTAGTTGTTGTTGAAACTAAAAAGTGTTTCTTACCAAAAAAATATATTTTCCAAGTAAATCAGTTAGCAAGCTTTTTAATTAAAGTTTGCTCTGTTTTTATAGCAAAACTCATCTATGTCAATCTTGAAGTTAACCTTTTGCCTGTATGGTGATTAGATTTGCTGTTTTGGACTGCCGCCTGTCTGATGTGCATCACAGCCTATATCTGAAGTATGTTTAAAGTTTAAAATGGCAAAATAAATAGCACAGACGGAGCAGCTCATTTCCATAATGACCAATGCAAACCACCAAGAGCGGCACAAATTAGCATTGGGACGCAGCAAATTAAAAATAACGCGGCTTGGTAATTGATATGTTCGGGTAGAATCTTCCTCTGGCATTTTAAATAAATTAACATGAGTGGAGAAAATTCTCTCCCCTCTATCACACACGCTCCACGGTTAAAGAGCTAAATGGGATAAGAAAAGCTTTTTTCAGTGTTAAATTATGGCACAAGCCCAATTATGGTAAATTGACTACCACAAACCTTAGAGAATCATGTTGCTTGATTCATTTAATTACTCTCCTTCCATAAATTTTGCATCTGAAAGTGAAACTCCTACGAATGCATTTGCAATAAGGTTAGCTGTAAAAATAACCCTGTCCACACTTTTTCAGAGCTAATTTCTCACTGTGTGTCTTTAGTAAATCATGACAGTAGTTTTTTTATATATATCAAAAGAGGGTTTGTGCTGGTTTAAGCTGGCTGTGGAATAAATCTGGCCGTGATTTTCTTTCATGGTCTCTGGAACCTCTGAAGTACTTAGAATTGACTCCAAGCCACCCCATGTGTTAGCAGAAACATTAACTATTACACCTTGAAATTGTAGAGTGGTGTGATGCATTACTGTTGAATGTGAAGAAAACTGAGGAGATGATATTCGATCCAAAGTCAATTGGAGATCATAGCCAAGTACATATTCATAACGTTCCAGTCACACAGGTGTTCTCATATAAATATCTTGATGTTTATATTGACTGTTCTCTTACACAGCAAAATCCCCAGTGTTAAATTAACACTGAGAGTGTTAAATTAACACAGAGAAGTGAGAATTATATAAACTCTGAGCAGAGTGTTAAACGAACACTGAATCAGTGTTAAAGTTAATGAGATAATTAAGTGAATAATTGAATGATGATTGAGCATCATTGAAGACACCTGATGTTAACAAGCAGAATCACTGAAGGAAAAAAACAGAAATTTTATGTCACCATTATGGAGATTAGTGTTTGGTTTAGTTGGGCTCTTGACCCTTAATTCTTTAACTTTAGATTTTGTCTGGCTGTTGTCTGTGACTTATAACAGCCAGATGAAAAAAAGCGATCTGATGGTGTTGGTTGTGTTTCAACACAATCATCAATTGACCTGAGTCGTTGAACTTGTCAAGAGCATAAATTCTGAGTTAAAATTACCTTAAGGATTTTAGCAGCATGGTCATTTTAGGACATAACATTTTTAACGTTTTCAATGAAAAATGATTAAAAAAAATATCGCAAAATATTTTATATAGGCACACACAGACATCAAGAATTAACACACTAATCTCAGCAATGGTGGCAAACAGATCACCTCTGAACATAAGATCATTATTTATTCACGCAGCAATGCATGATGGGAGCCATGAATGAGTTTTGATTGGTGGCACCAAGAATGCAATGCAACATGATTTATAACACTTACCATTCTTGAGATTCAAAGGCTAATTATTGATGTCTGTGTGTCTTAACATTGTAAAGAAGTAAAAAAGAAAGAAAAAAAAGAAAAGCTTTTAAGAAATTATTTTGAATATTCTGTAGATATTGAGAATATTATACTGCACAAGGTCAATGCTGCTATAATTAATAAAGTAAACCTCACTCAGAAATTAGAATCTATATAAATTCAGTGATTCAGGTTAAATGATTGTGTTAAAACACAACCATCACCATCAGATCACCTTTTCTATTTGTTCATCTGGCTGTTATAACTCATGTACAGCAGCCAAACAAAATCTAAAGTTAAAGAAATAAGGGTCAAGAGCCCAACTAAACCAAACACTGATCTCCATAATGGTGACTTAAAATTCTGTTTTTCTCCTTCAGTGATTCTGCTTGTTAACATCAGGTGTCTTCAATAATGCTCAATCATCACTCAATTATTCACTTAATTATCTCATTAACTTTAACACTGCTTCAGTGTTCATTTAACACTCTGCTCAGAGTTTATATAATCCACACTCTCAGTGTTAATTTAACACTGGGGATTTTGCTGTGTATGGCATGTTCATGTTGACTTTTTTGAGAGGGCTCAGACTTTATGGTGTCAGTAGTAGGATTGTGATGTTGTTTTATCAAGCAGTACTGGAGAATGTGATTAGATACGGAATACACTTTTGGCATGGTAATTTGACAGTACAGTTAAAATCCAGGCCTGCATGTCTTATTCAAACGGCCATGAAAACCATGGGCAGAATAGAACATTTTTATCTCCAGACCCTGTACATAAAGTCTATGCTGAGGGAGGCATTTAAAGGTGCAATGTGTAAAAAATTTGAGCATCTATTAACGGAAACGCAGCAAAATCGCATAGCAAAAAATGCAGAAATCCCAATATTTTCAAAAGGTTCACAAACTTTTTTTACATGCACGTGTATTACCTATGTTCCTGTGCTGTGTACTTGAGTAACTCTGCGAGTTGTAGTGGGTACTTGCAGATCTTCTGCACAGGGGTGAGGAGGAAACCATCGATGGCGATGTCGATCATCTGCTGGAGGAGGCGACAGGCTTCAAAAAAGTGCTGATAGCGTCCATCCTTCATCAGCTTGGAGAGCTCCATACAGGCATCAAGGTGGTTGTTGCAATACTCTGAATAGATCCAGAAACCGTCTTGCTGTATGGAAGACAGTCATTAAGATTCACGAATCAGTAAAACGTTTGAATGGTCAACCCAATCATTATACAGACATTTTCTAGATTTATTATGAAAGATCTTTAAGGTACATCAGCCAAATATGGCTAAAATTTCAAATAAGATGTTGTTAATATCAAGTCACACAGCAATTTACTCACATGTTCCAGAAAACATGGTCCAATTTCACTAAGATGGGGATCCTCAATGTTGTACTGTTTCTCCAAGTCCCGCACAAATCCCATTTGAAATCTGTAGATTTCCTCAATGTTACCAAAAATCACTTTCAATTGGTCATCATTGAACATGTCAATCCTCTTTCGGCACTGCCTCAAGTAGCCCTACAGAGAGAAACACCTTGAGTTTAGCATTCTGCAAGCCCCAGACGAGCAGATCAAGTGATGTCCACCACAGACCAACAGCGAAAGTGTGCGGAAACTCATTCTTCCTTAGTGATTATGTCTCTTCAGTAACCTTGGATTCATTTGGATTGTTTTTTACAATGCTACAAATAATGTTTTGAATCCTCAACGTTTTAGTGGAATGGACTTCAATAAATGGACAGATTTATCTTCATTTATGTTTCGAAGACGAATAAAAGTCTTACTGTTTTGGAACAAAACGAAGGTGAATAAATTATGGGAACTTTAATTTTTGGCTGAACTATCACTTTAATCTCTCAATGATACCAATAATGGCAGCAGTACCTCACAAATGTCCTTCAGGTGTTTGATATAGTGACGCTCAGTGCTCATGATCTCATTGATAACGTTGGCCCTCATCTGATCTCGGTTCTGAAGTGGTTGGCCAATGCACAGGCAGCCGTTGCTCGGGTCAGTGTGTCCATTCTGCACCTCATTGGCACTCTCAGTTGATTCTGTGGCAACATTTTCCTGGTTAACCCATAGCTGGCAGGAAAAAAACAAAACAAAGGCATAGAGTCATACATTATGCAGTTTCTCCAAGCTGTGAGTTTTGCAAAGGGGAACAGGTCTGACCCCAAATTCTCACTGGGATCGAGATAGGGCTTGCTGACTGACAGACAGTTGTTTGGACTGAGAAGTTAGGGTAGAATGGTTAAAAAATTTTAAATTAATTTTGGTAACACCTTCATAATCATGACATGACACATAAGGACGTTTTTCATTCATGTTTATGACAACTGTTATTAAGTGCCATTCGCTCAGTTATGACATTTTTAATGCAAATATGTCATTGTTTGAGATGCTTGGCAATGAAACATTGACATAAACCAATACATCATAACCTGTGTCTTTGTCATGACAACTTGACATTACTAAGAGAACACAACCTGTCATAAATATGTCATAAGCATGACATAGCAGATTAATTATCATTATCATAATCATCAGGTTAACATTACATGAAACTGTCATGTGGTTGGTTTTGACACTGGCTGTCATGAAGCCATTATAACATTTCTAATGACAAGTTGAATTTTTTACCACTGTAGTTGAGGTCATGAAATATATTCATGACACAGTTATAATGCCTCATGACAGCCAAAGTCAAAACCAACCGCATGACCCATAAAGCTAAGTGGTTCCTTAAGTTTGATAATTAATCTGCTATGTCATGTTTATGACATATTTATGACAATTTATGTTGTTTTGGTAATGTCAAGTTGTCATTACCAAGACATCTCAAACAATGTCATATTTACATCCAAAATGTCATAATTGAGCGAATGACACTTAATGACAGTTGTCACAAACATGCATAAATCTCCTTCATATTCATGGTATGCGTCATGTCATGGTTATGAAGGTGTCATGTCAGTCTTATGCACACCCCTTCAAGTAAAGTGTTACCATATTTCTTTGCAGAGTTCCCATGAAGATAGTTGTTCTTTAAGTATTTGGACTGGACACTTGTTATTCCAAACGATTGACGACTTGGAGTCTTGCTCTCATGGCCTTGGTAATAAAATCTGGGTTTCAGCTTATGGTTTCTTAAGACTGCATTGTGTGGCAAGGTGGCACAGAAGCTGCTTCTAAAGTAGCATATATGCAGCTCACATAGACTTTTTTATGTTTTAATGGAGCCCAGAAATAATGGTTGCATAAATCGATTTAAATAGGAATCACAATAGCTTGTTTTCACGTGACGTCACGCCACTGCATTGCCAATGGAGATGGAGGGCAGGAAGTGATTTTCTATATTAGGAAGTCCGAAATTCGCATCCGAAATGTTCGCACGTTAAAAAAAATTCGACCTCACGTTATGTCAGTCACGCTTGCACACCGCCTCCGAAACTTTCGTCCGTCATAAAATTAATCGGATCGGGTTCGATTTTCTGCGTTTTTCGCATCCAGAGCCAGCATTTTGAGAGGTCTTTTGACAATTCAGGGCCGGGGGGAGCTCGTCCTCAAATCATTGCACATATGCGCCGTGCTTTCAGTTTCGGTTTTCAATTCGATCAGGTGTTTATGTTCTCTTCTCTATATTGGATTATGAATTGAATAAACCTCCCCTTTCAATCAGATTGAAATTTAGGATCGAATAAGGTGTGATCGAGCAGCCTATTCGATAACTAATGTATTATTTGGGCACAATATATGCACAATAATAACAGCCTAGCTGTTCTGTCTGCCTGGCGCTTCCACCGGGCCGCGCGCGGGTGTGTGTGTGTCCATGCCTGGTCCATACCAGACACACTGCCAGTCTCCGTTCAGAATCGATTGGTTTGCGGAAATTGGTGGTCTTGTTTTTAATATGTGGCTCCAGAATCGCTAGCAAAGCATCCAACTGTCCCACTGACATTCTGAGGTAAATTTTGAATCGCTCAGGAATTCGCAACTCCTTGATAAGGAACTCGATTGGATGGACGTAATATTTTCTCTTTCTTCTCTTTTCAATAAGAGGGAGGGCAAAAATCATCCTCACTGCTTGACGAATCCATTTGGTATTTTTGCGTTTTTTCCCGCAAAGGTTTAATAAATACGCAACGGACTCGGTGTGCAAGGTTTCTATGCGTGACGAATTTTTAGGCTGACGAACACGAATACGCATCCGAAAATTTCGTAATCAGTGTGCAATGGCCTTAACACACTCAAAATGCCTATCTTTTGCGTTGTTTATAGTTGCTCAAATCGATCAAAACACGAGGAGTTTTTATCGTGTGCCAAAAGTTGTTGTTCATAAGGGGGGAAAATACAAGAAATTGACAGAAAAACACCGGGAAAATGCCTTGCAAACGTACGTCTGCGGTCGGGAGGAACCGAATGGGAAAATGCCTGTGTGTGTGTGTGTGTGTGTGTGCAGTGATCACTTCCTCAAATGTGAGTATACATTATTTATGTGGCTGATAATTACATTATTCGGGTGTTTAAATACACTTATGTGGCTGTTTGTGTAACGTACCAGTTTCCAAGTTTTTTAAAGTCAAAGTATGTCTGTAAGACGAGTTAGTTGCTGATATCTAGCCTCGATGGCAGGCAAATCTCTCAATTCAGTTGAAAATCGGTCCTCTTCATAACGTAAGGATCACGTCCAACATATGTTTCGATTTTCTTTTTATATATTTCTCTTGTAATAGCGTCTAAAGTAGTACAGTACGGATTTTCCTCCATCTCGTCCATTGCGCTCTTCACTCCTTGCCCTCCATCTCCGTTCCGCGCGTCAACACAATCACGTGACTGCAAACCACCTATTCTGGGAAACACTGAATCACACTCTTGAATGTTATATCACGATAATACAGTCGTGCTCAGAATTAATGGCAAAAATAAATCTGTATTGTTTATCCTTTTGATCTTTCGTTCAAAAAATTGGCAAAAATCTACAGTAACCTTTCATTGAAGTACAAGAATTTAAAGTGGGGTGGAAATCACATTATAAAATGTGTTGGCATTTTCTCCAATACTATTAATATTAAATATTACATTTAATTTAAATGTTCACGGTTCCCGCCTCCTTCGTTCCATAACAACTGAAATGCATTACAAATACTTTTTGCAATCTCCTTTTGTCAAGATAACAACTTGTTTTCTCCTATAATGCCTGATGAGTTTGGAGAACACCTGACTAGAGATCAGAGACCATTTCTCCATACAAGATCTCTCCAGATCCTGCAGATTCCCAGATCCATGTCGATGCTTCTTCTAACTCAGTTCTGCGCACATCAGGTTAGGGAACTGGGACTGTCATGGCAGAAGATTCATTTTGTGCTCTGTAACAAACTTTTCTGTTGATTTTGATGTTTGTTTTGGATTGTTGTCCTGATGGAAGATCCAACCACGGCCCATTAGAAGATTTCTAGCATGACTTTTATCTGTTGATATTTGATAGAATCCCTGATGCCATGTATTTGAACAAGAAGTCCAGGACCTCCAGCAGAAAAATATCCCCATAACGATAAAGATATTAAAATGTACACATGGGGTACTTTCTATCCTTGTGTGCACAAACCCCATCTAGTGTGTCTGCTGCCAAGAAGCTATTTTGTTAGTTTCATCTGACCACAGAACCCTGTGCCGTTTGAAGTTCCAGTCGTGTCTGACAACTCAATTTACTGGAGTTTGTTTTTGGAGGAGCGAGGAGGAGGGGATTTTTTCTTGAAACCCTCCTGAACAACATGTGGTGATGTAGGGGTTGTTTTATTTATTTATTTATTTATTTTTTATAGGCTTTCTGACCCCCAAGACTCAACTAATCTCTGCAATTCTTCATCTGTGATCCTTGAAGAGTCTTTGGCTACTCATACTTTCACCCTCACAGTTCATTAAGAAAATATCGACAAGCGTCCTTTTCCTGCAGATTCGTAACATCTTTAGTTGATTGGAAATTCTTAATTATTGCCCTGATGGTCAAAATGTGAATTTTCAATTCTTTAGCTATTTTCTTACAGCCACTTTTTTTATTTTATGATGCTTAACAATCTTTGAATGCACATCAGAACTATATTCTTTGGTTTTACTCATTGTGAAGGATGATTAAGGGGATTTGGCCTTTGCATTTCCTCATTTTTTAAACTCCTGGGAAACATGAAGTCATGGCTGGACAATTTCATATTCCTAGTCACCCTGGTGTGCTAAAAAAGGTAAATGTTAATGGGAATATCCTTCAGAGATATTTTACTCATAAAAAATTCAAGTTGTGCCAATAATTGTGGCCAACGTGTTTTGGAGAAAAACATTTATTTCATAATGTGATTTCCCCTCACTTTTAATTCTTTTATTTCAATGAAAGGTTGAATTTTTGGCATTTTTTTAATGAGAGATCAAAAGGATAAACGATGCAGATATATTTTCACAGCCACCTTTGATCATATTTACCAGAGATGCCATTCATTCTGAGCACGACTGTATGTCTTCAGGATTGTTTCCGTGGTGGGTCAGCGCTAGTATATTTTGTGGTTTTAAATGCACTGAGAAGGGTTTGAAGGTTATGGAAAAGGGTGATGTTTCAATTTTGTTTTTAAAATTCACTGAATAAATAGAAAAAAGAATGTACTTTAAAAAAATTAACTGGGTATTATGGGTAAATTCCAAAAGTAGTGTGGTACTTCATTAGTTCAAAGTAATGTGAAGATCGTGCATCCCTGTGTAACACACACTGGATGTAAGAAACGTTGTCGAAAACATCTATGAAACTTGCTTCATAGTCTTATTGTGGGTTTTTTTTTTGTATGTTAATTATGAAAACATGTTTTTGGTGTAAAATAATTTAAAGTAAAGTACGAATTTTAAGGCACACTATGTATATTTTTGTTGCTAATTCAAAACAAAGGCGTATCTTGATGACGTTGTGATTTCGGCTCGAGAGCAGTGGAGCTTTTATTATGCCGCAGACGACCTCTCCAGGGGTCTCATTTATAAAACTGTGCGTAGGATCCTTACTAAAAGTGTACGTGAAACGAAAGCCAAAAATGGCGTACGCCAAAAAATATTCAGATTTATAAAACCGTGCGTACGCCAGAACCTGCGCAGAATTCCCTTTATAAATCCCAGTCAGCGGAAGAATGCGCGCACATGCGTCTCTTCCCCAAAATAACCATATATGGAGCTTACAATGCCAAGTTTAAATATGCATATCCTCATCTGCATATCATTTGCATGTGATTATTCATCCACGTGAGACCATGTTAACGTACAAGACCTTAGGAAAATATGAAATACAGATGTGCCGTGTCACAATAATTTTTTTTTTTTTTTTTTTAGTAGCCTATGCCCTTGCCTTGTTTTTGAATGAATAAATCAAATAGTGTCAAATACATTTCAGAGAAAGATTTTCTCAATCTTTTCAATTGGCCAAATAGTATTTTTAATGAATTTATATTTTTAATGGAAACAGATAGACATGGTTGTGGATTATGGAACTATTTTCTCAGACAATCTGCTATTATCATAAAACACTGCATGCCAGAGGGAAAATGTTCAAAAGCATTTCATCCACAACAAATATAGCCTATATTTCTATTTATTGAATATTTATTTTTTGTAACTTCTCAGTAATGATTTCATGTAGTTTAAGTGTTTAACTCCATTAACGATAATGGCATATTTAATCTAAATGTTTATCAGAAGTAAAACAGTTTAAATCATTATTTCATTTATTTAAACTGTTATTGAGAACGTGCACTTTATTTATTAGCCTACTCATGAAGATTTAAGGTTCATCTGCCGTTAGATTATGTGCGTCAGTTTCACTAAACGGCCCAACGCGCATGCTGGCTCGGACACGAAGGGATGGCTATTGGCTTCAAGTGATTGGCTTGGTCGGTGAAATTTTATTCGTGGGCTATTATCTTTCTGTATCCTATATAGTATAATTTTCTTTAGATTTTCGTTCTAAAAGTGACCAAAAAGACATTTAACTACAGCTCACCATCAGTGTCTCCAATTCCCTTTGTCTCCAGAATGTGCGTACGCACGGCTCAAAGTTTGCTTCTGTCACCGTCCCGGTACCGGGACACCTAACTTTACTTCACTATATTTCTATTAAATCCTAATCTAATTATGACAAATTATATATTGTTGGAAAGGTCTAAGACTTCTAAATAGATATTCTACCCCTGTTTTGTGTTAAAAATTATGTAGGAAGAGTAATTGATGAATTTATGACAAGAGTGCACCTCAAAAGATCTGCATCATAACAGGAGTTTTGACCTTTGTCAAAAAAGTCGATGAACCCACTTTTAATCACTGAAACTTCTGTTTGTATGCTAAAAGTTCATAATAAACATATAATCTAGTATTTTTCAATAAAAAAAAATAGTACAATATTATCCTCTAAAAATGATAATATTTATATTTATTATCCTCTAAAATATAATATTATTTTTTATCGCCTTTTTATTATATCACATATTTTAGTAGTTATCATAAATTAGGTATCATTTGAAAGCTTATAAACTCAGAATTCATCGTGTGAAAACTGTTTTATAATTGAAAGTTGGGTTACCATAGAAACGGTATTTATTTTATCAGGCTCCTCCCATTTTGGGCATCATTATATTTCATTATTTATGATCAAAACCTTTTCTAATCTTGACAAAACTGATATTGTCAGAAAGGTCTGAGTCTCAAGGTTCCAAATTTTGTCACAGAATTGATATTTGGACAGAAATGTATTAATTTGTGAAGGCAGAATGTATACAACTAAATTCAATGGAATTCAATGGCACCCGGTGGCTATTTTTGGTACTACGCCTAAACAAACTCTCATGGGAACTTCAATTTTTGTGATATCAACTTCAAATTTGGAACATAACTTGATAAGATGTATGGCTTTGATTTTATAGAAATTTTAGAGTAAAAAATATTTTATAAAATATATATTTTATATAAAATAAAAAATATATAGTACAGTATATTTAATTTACTGTAAATTTAAACTTCCATAACTTTTTCATACTTTCATTTTTTGAAGTGTTTTCACTTGTTTTTCAGTGTTTTCTTTAAAACAAGACCAAACTTGGGTATATATTCCAAAGCATTCTTAAATTACAACCATTTAAGTTTGAATAGTGCATTTTAACCCCCATTCTCAAAAAGGGGGGTGACAGCTAAGGGGTTAATGGTGCGCACATTCTCCCGTCAAGTTAGTTTTTTATAGATCACAAACTTTGCGTGGAAACTGGCGTACGTACGTTTCCAGCCCCGTTTTGTGCATACGCACGCTTTATAAATGAGACCCCAGGTCATATATGTGGGGTAACAGTTTAGATACATTTGAGTGTGTTGAAAGTTATGTTATAACTACTCTGTGTGTTTGCTACTATGCGGCTACACTTGCTACACACTGCAGCGAACTAGATTGATATTATGTATGATAAAACATGGTACTTGCGGTAAATCAAGAGGTTGAGCTATATAACAATGATTCGTTTTCTGTCGATGAATTTATCCAAACAGTTGCTCAACTGTTTGATAAAACACATAATATATTAAAGCGTCTTTGGTGTTTCTATGGTTTCTACAAAAAAAAATTGAGGGTAACGCAGGTATGATGTCATTGATAGGCGACGCACAGACACGGTTAAAACTGCTTGTTTATCTGGATTTAAACATTCTTCGAAACATTTAGGATAATGTAAAGCAGCTGCTAACATTCATTTGAACAAGAGGTCTGTGATTTGGAGGCTTTTACAAAACTGATCCAAAGCAGCACATGTAATGAAGAAACATGCTGAATACTTATGTTCTATATCTACTTGAAAAGCTATGATTTCAATTGGATGCTTTAAATGATTTGTGAGAGACGGCTGTGTTGACAAAATCAGCAGCACTTGATGAGATTTGAGCAGCTGGGAACGCACCTTTGCTGTTGTGTTATGGAACCTTGGAGTTGCTATAGGGTTGATATAGAAAACTGGTTTTGTGTAAGGTTGAGGAGGGTGGGGATCAACCTTTGGAAAGAATGACAAAAATACACTGTTTTAATTTACTCTTGTTGTGGAAGAATAGAAATGGAACAGTGAGATGGAAGTGGCTTGGCAACACTGATTCAACACTGACTGCGTTCATTTCAAAGTCCAGACACACGCATCTAATCAGGATCAGTGTCCCAAGACCTCATTTCTTCACTTGAGACCTTGAGCCGCATCACAATTAACTAGTAAGATCAATGACCTAATAAGGTGAGATGGGAGAGGTAGTCCAAGATGTGACTGAAACCTACCCTCACAAAGCTGGCGGGGAACCAGCCCTCCTCGTCATCGATTTGACCCCACCACCAGTCTTTATTGGAGGCATCCAGGACTTTGATGACGTCTCCCGCCTTGAACGCCAACTCCCTCTCGGCCATCGTCACGTGATCCCATACTGCCTCTGCGCTGACCACTGAACCTCCGCTGATCAACTGTAGAAAAATACAATGACCATCATGGAGAAGCGTTCACTCTTTCGCATACGTGACTGTTTCGAGACACACTTCCCCCATGTGCCATTCCTCAGAAAACAGGTAGTTCCGTCTCATACTAGTGATGTATGTCTCGAGACCACGTTTGTCACGGCCTTGGCGGTCTTTGGTCTTGATCTTGTCTTGGTCTCGGATCTCTCGGTCTTGTCTAGGTCTCGGGAGATTTTCATATTATCTTAGGGTATATAATATGCAGAATGAGCCTAAACCATGCTTTCTTGCAGTGATTCACAGGCTCATTTATAATTCACACATGCAGTACAACACTGTAAAAAATTTGGAGTAGGATTTACTTGAAAAAACCTCGGTAAACGATCTCACTCAGAAAATGCTAGTAAATTTACAAAGATTTGCCAAGTAAAAACCTAAACATATTTATCAGTAGCTTTAATTAGAAATCTTTAAGTTAAATTTACTTGGAATGTGGAATTAAGTAAACTTTACAAAAAAATAGGTAATTTTAACTCAGCTTGTAAAAGGTTGATTAATACCGATTTCCTTTGCCTTTGTATTACACTTCACTAAAACAATTATCTTGAATTTTATTAGTCATTTATAGTATGTTCTTTACTTAGATCATCTAAGTATTTTATATATACATCATGTCAGACTTTAAGCCTTATGTGAATGCAAACACCTCAATACTTGGTAGACAATACACAATGGTGGTAACATTTGATGGATCGTTTTTGTGTTTGAATGTGTCGTTTTAAGCAAAAAATGTACTCGAAATGTCACAAAATGGCAATTTACTAATACTGAAAACAAAAATCAATGATAAAACAGTGTAAATACAGCTGGAAACCAGTGAAAAATGAACTTCATTAATTATTCAAGGTCCAGTGCATGATGGGAACCCCAGTATCAGAAAAGTTGAGTAATTTTTACTTAATTTTATTGAGTTGATATTACACTTTCACTTATACTCGCTTGAAATAAGTACTGATATGCAATTTACTTAGTTTTTTTAAATTCTTGCCTCAACTAACTTTTTCAAGTAAATTACATTGGGTTTTTTCACTAGTATTGACTTAACCAGTGAACAATTACTTGTCCTTTATGGCATCTATCTGCTTGTTGTGACGTAAGGAATGCTGTTTCCGGGTACTCTGTTTCAAGCGAGAATAGTGATGGCTCGATCATGAACTAATTATCATTTTGAACAAATCTTTAATATGACTCAGGAACAACGAGTTGTCTCAGAGGCTGATTTGTTCATTCTGCATTGACCGCGCATGCACAAAATCCAATAGGATCTGCACAGGAAACAGACATTCATTCACCTCTTGGGTTTGAGTCACATGACAGCTGTATTGGATACAGAAATTAGTTAATAATTCCCAACCTTCCTTGCAAACAAGCACGTAGTACGTTTTTTTTTTTTTTTACTATTTCCTTTTTGATGCATTTCTGGTCACAAATTTCTTACAGTTTATAAATTTGTGAATTTCAGTCATGATGGTTCCTTTCCAAAACTCGCGATGAATGAACAACTTAGACCCGAAGACTCGGGAGGTGAACTAACCGACATGGACGCCAATCATTTTAACGATTCATAAAAGGTTAATCATTTTGTGACCATCCGAGATTTTAAGTAATTTAAACCCTAAACTTTTTATTTTATTTATTAATGATATATCTGAAGCTTCTAAAGAGATGAATATTTTGTTATTTGCTGATGACACAACGGTATTCAAGTCCGGGACAGATATAAATGAATTAATGACCATTATGGAAAGGGAAATGTCAAAATTAAAGAAATGGTTTGATTGTAACAAACTGTCTTATCCCTTATCCTTATCTTATCCCTCAAACTGGGATAAGACAAATTATATGGTTTTTGGAAATACGGGAAAAAAAAAAAGGTACAAAATTAATCATTGAGGAAGTAAACATCGAATGTGTTCCAGAAATCAAATTTTTGGGGGTTGTCCTAGACAGTAAACTTAGCTGGAAGCCTCATATAGAATATATCAAAGGTAAAATTAGTAAGAATATTGGTATTCTATATAACGTTAAACATATACTAGATGAAGCTTCATTACAGCTTCTATACTTAACCTTAGTTGTTCCATATTTAACATATTGTACTGAAGTGTGGGGTAATGCATGCAACAGTTATACAGATAAGTTGTTTGTACTCCAGAAGAAAGCCATAAGAATTGTGACTAACAAAGGTTCACGAGACCACACAAATAAAGTGTTTATAAAACTGCAGACTTTGAAATTTGAAGAGTTGGTCAGTTTCAAAATACTACAAATTATGTGGAGAGTGAAAAACAATTTAGTACCAACACATATTAAAAATAAATTCATGTTAATCACAGACAATAACAACAGAAGAAAAGGCAATTTTAGTGTACCATATTCACGTACCTCAAAAAAACAAAAGGGGTTTCTTGTAACGGGGATTAGTTTATGGAACTCTTTGGATAGAGGTCAAAAATCATGTAACACGATTGTTCAATTCAATAAAATGTACAAAAAATCTGTACTTGAAAAATACGAAGGAAGTAATTAAGGCATAAGAAACAATGTTTTATTTATTTATTTATTTATTTATTTTTTGTTTTTTTCTTTTTTTTCTAAATTGGTAATTGTTAATTACTGAGATGTGAAGTAATACTGAAGTAATATATATATATAAAAAGGAAGGAAAAAAAATGGCGAGCCATCTGTTCTGTATAAGCTTAGATTATTGAATAAAGGGGCATTAATTTATAAGACTATGTCTTCTTTATGCTCCTGTTCAGTAATGAATGTTATTATTTTGTTGTTGTGGAGATTATTGTTGTGTCTATAATAACATCATGACTGAATAAAGAAATTTGATTGATTGATTGATTGATAATTTACTATTCTCACCACCTTATTAAAAAATTGCCATGTCTTTTTTAAATTGTAGTACTTAAATCAAGGTTTACCAAGGTGTTACTGTAAATTTACCCGACTTTTCATATCAACAGAAACATTTACTTGAGACTCCCCTGTTTCAGAGCAGTCATAGTTAATGATATTCTAAAGCCCACCGGCACGTTGACGTGATTGGTTACAAGGTTGTTTGTGACGTAAAAAAACACCAGCGATTTCAAACCGCATTTTTGAGACTGTCTTTGGTTCAGGGCAGTTTTAAAGCCACAATATGTATTTTTTCTGCATTAAAAATAGCAAAAATAACTGTATCTATGTTTTATATTTCTATTAGATGTGTACTTACATTATCCCGACAGTTTCCACCAAATTTCAAATACGGAGAAATTTATAGTTTAATTCGAAGACACGGGACGTTTCTTTATTTCCGTTTCGTCGCCCGTCTATGGCGTCATATAACCTTTGACTCCTCTATTTTTTTTTGACTCCTTGCAGAACCCGGCGAAACCGCCAAACACAAAGGGGAACACTGGACTACCGCCAATAAAGCAAAGAAAATTACGAAGAAAAAAAAGTAGTACGTATTTTTATGTGTGTAAATCACGTGCCCGAGCGCTCACTCTTAACAGACACACTGTCCCCGGTGCTGCTCGCGACGCGCATAAAGCGCTCCCCGTTCCCAGTAACCGTGTCGTCTCCTTCAAAACAGCCAACTGTTGCTGTTAGCGAGCCGCGCACATTGAATACTCTTATGAGTCAGGCTGCGAATGTACGTGCCCGCTTCAGCGCGCTCATGCTTACTAAATAAACGCCTCACCTCCGGCGCCACGTACTTACTACATTCCCTTTAGCCTTTAGCACATAGTGGATGAATAACGCAAACCCAGTCAAACGTTTGACTGCAGTATCTTATGTGCTTTATAATCCGGTGCGCTCTATATATATGAAAAATGTTCTGAAATAGGTCATTCATTGAAGTAGCGTAATATTAATATTTATATTCGTCTGTATAATAGTTATGGACCACGATTACGCTTTGCCTGCACGTTCTGCTGCTACAGCCAGCTCATTAGCTAAAGCTCAAACGTACCTGAAAAATATGACCCGAGAAGGGTTTGGGACAGGAGAAGCGTGACACAGGTAAACATTGGGGTTGCATTTAAAGCTTCTTGACAAGCTAAATCTACAAAGAGATGCCGTATATCCGTATATTTTGTGAAACGATGATGTCATGTCATGAGCTGAGCTGGTTGTCATTGACAGCGACAACAACTCCCGTGAGCCCACGCTCTTTCCCGACGTCATCAAAGTACGTCTTTTGTTATTATTTTAACGAGTGACCCCTGGTGGCCAAAAATCGCATACTGTACGTTTAAGGAGAAAATGCTCCGCAGCAATGGTGTTGACTTATGAATTTGCACATGGTTTGCCTTAAAGCATATTAAAAACATAAACGACATTAAAAACTTGATTTTCACCACAGGTAGTCTTAAATGAAGTTCAAAACGTAGAACGTAAGTTAAGTAGGTGCTCGGGTTCGAGCCTCCTCCAAGGACAGCAAGCCAAGTTAGTTTAATTTTAACCTTTAAGGCTGAACGGGCACATGAACTAGTGAAACACTGATTGCTCAGCTTTCTTTCTTAAATCAAGCAACTCATGTGATATAAACAGTAAAACACACAGCAGGAGTACTCTTGATTGGCTGTTTGGCTCCTCTGACAGTGTCACCACGAGGATGAGTGCAGTCAGTGCATTTGTCGATGGTTGTCTTTGAACTCATCTGCTGCGTACAGGTACCGCACATTAAGACTCCAGCCACAAATGCCGAAGCCTTCTCTGGGCAAAGACTGCAAACATCATATGCCCAAGACCATAACTACAAGAAGATCAAACACATACATTATCTGGAGGATTAATGCCAATAAACGTCCTCTCAGGCATTTAGCAAGTCATTTTAGACTGTTCTGTGAAGTTATTAAAAATCCAGAAGAACTATGTCAACACATTATAATATTAAGACAACTTCAAAGTCACCTCTCACTGCGAAGTCTCAGGATTCCAGTGAATGTAATGGAATTATTGTTACATAATCGGCCTCTGTTCCCTTCGTGTTTCTGCATACGGTATGCGGTGATGAATGCTATCTGACGTAGGTAGCACCAAACACATATAAACACACAAAAAGGTCAAAACTCAAAGGAAACTTGTCCTCTATCTTTCATTTCACATCAATGTGCAATTCTTACTGTCCGATTCATGGAGACCTTCTTATCTTTTAGGAAGAAATAAAAAAATACACCTTACTAAAGCTGACTAATGCGAATTTCAATGAAAGGAACGCATTTCATTAACATCAAATTAATGAATAAAAAATAAGGGACTTACCATGTCTTTAACGGGTAGACATTTGCTTTATGAAATTTAACGTAAAATTCCATTAACCCAAATACCAACATCCTCACTAAAGAGTCACTATACTGTGAAAAATATTATGCAACAGACTTGCGTACTGAGAGTGAGGACCAATCAAAGATGCACAAAATTGCCAAAGACAGGTGTGTACGCATTCAACACATACGCAACATTTTAAACAAAACATTGCCGACCATCTATCTAGACTCCAAGTAAACAAAACTAAAACAGCTAGCCCCTGCCAAGCTTTTCACAGTAATCCTGTGGAAACTGACAATTCACAACTTACCAAAATGTGGCACCACGTGTACTGGCATGTGATCACAGCTTTGATCAAACTAACAGATTCCCAGAATGTAGCATTTCTCTATACAGAATGACATCTGTCCACCCTTTGACTGTAATTTTGCCTCATTATATTTTGGAAGGACTCGCTAAATTCATATTGTCTGAGCTCCTCTGAGCACAGTATTTAATCTCATTTTAAATTCATAAATGGTTCATAAATATATTCCGAAATAAATTATAGCAATTACGATTCTAGCACAAATGTAATGCGTCTAATGGTTTGGTTATAGAGCATTGACCATGAATATTAATAACCTTTATGTTCATAAATCATTCACGCATTACACACACATAGTTATGCGAAGAACACACACGTACTCAAATTGTAACAATATATTTTACCATATCCACCGCTGTATCTATTGAATCGCAGATACGAGGACTCGTGAAGCAGCCTCAGATGTTTCCAGGACAAGAAACAAACACAGATCTTTGTGCCTCTTTACGACTGTGTGTCAGTCATGCTGAAGGATCCTTCAGTTGGAGCCCATGAAGATTAAAAGAATCACGTTGACCAGCAGTAGAAAGGCGATAACAGCGAACACCGCCACCGTTTGCACGTCCAAGGTCATGCTGCAGTGCTGCGAGATTCGCGAAGCTGATGTCAAACCTGCGATCAGTAGCCTACAATTATAAATGCATCCAGCGTCATAGATATGCATGGAAGAGGTAAAAAGCACGACACTCCGGCTATGTCTCAACCCCTAGTGAGCTGCCTACCTAGACAGCATATTTGGGCTGAGCATCTGCGCGCACCTGTAATGTCCGGCAATGCTGTGTTGCTAGGCAAGTACGCAGCTCGCCAGGTTTTGAGATACAGATCTGTTTCTCTCTGAGCCTTACACGCCAAGACAAGCACACATATGCCTCATCCTCACCATCATCTTAATCGGCATCTTTAGTCGTCAAAACAGCAGCTGAATTCAGCGCGAGCAGTCATCACGGACAGTGCTTATTCTATAGCACAGATGACGCGCATTTGCGTTAAACCACCCAGATCTCGCGTGCGTGATGATCCACCCTCACCATGGAAACACTGTCATTAACATTAACAAACATTCAGACTCTAGCCTATATTATGTAAGGTCTTACTTACACACCGTTAGTCAATGTGCATGCAGTTATTACTGCCTTATTAATGAAGTATGAACTGAGCAGTGCTAAGCAGTTCAAAATGTGCAAGAAATAGATCTAAGATGTGGAATATCATAATAATAATAATAATAATTTATTTTATATAGGTAGCGCTTTTAAAAGTAAATTCTCAGAGCGCTTAACATACAATAGATAAAATGCATGACATACAAACTATTACAGTGCATGCACAAACAATATTATAAATCTAAAAAAAGAAAGAAAGAAAAAAAGTGAAATGAATGAACACCAACAACCATCGTATGCCTTTTACCGGTATTTCCACTAGCCTATTAGCTTTCTTAGGCTATCTCATAAAAAATAGAATCATCTGACAATTTAATAACTTAAAGGTGCTGTATGTAACGTTTTCACTTTCTAAAGCATAAAAATACCACAATATCTTTGCAGATATTTAGGAAACATGCTAAGTTCACGTAGATCGTTTCTCTGAAAAACACTTCTACAGCCAGTTATTTTACTTTGAAATGTGAAGTGTAGGCTACTTTGAAACAGTGTATTGCAGACAGCAAACAAACTGGATCAGAGATTCCAGACTCTACGCAATCTGAAAAGCCCTGCAGGTGAAATTTTTAGAATGTAACCACACGTTAAGGCCGTCTTACTGATTTTAGTGAATTTTGTCTCCCCTCTTTGGCTCTGTCCCAAATGGCACCCTAAACCGGTCTTCAAGTCTGCACTTTCACAACTAAATCGTAATGCAACTTTGACTGTCGGGTAGAAGTCTGTTGCTGAACTTGCTTCAGGGCTTAAGCCTACTAACCGACTGCCTAATCATAAAGGCTGTGACACACCAAGCCAACGTAAAACAACTAGTGTTGACAAAGCTGACCGCATACCTGACACACCAACCCGACGGAGACGGATGCCGAACCTGCTCACCAACCACAGGCTTGGTATGTCAGAGCCCTAACCTCCACATAGTCCTAAACCTAACTATACTCGTGAATGAGGGGAGTATAATAAATCTGGAAGTCAGTTATTTTGACTATTGGCTCAATGGCAGCTCTACCTTCATGTTTTGCTGGACAGAGCGCTACCCTTCTCTTGCCACCTAATGCCTGTGTGATGTATCCCAATCAGTTTCACACCATGTTCATTCATGTGGACCAGAGGAGAACTGGTTCCCTGACTGAGCCTGGCTTCTCCCAAGATCTTTTTCCTCCACCATTTCTGTCACCTGACACAGTTTGGGTTCCTTGTCACTGTCACCTTTGGCTTGCTAAGCTCTCCAGCAATATTACTGATTTAAGTGCACTGACTCTATCGGATGACAACTGAATTGAGCTGAATAATGACATTATTACCTTTCTACAGTGGCTTTATAATAGAATTTGAATCTCTTATTTGATCAACTTTGAATCATAATTCTGTACTGTGAAGCTGATTTTAAACTATTTATACTTTATAAAGAGCTATGAAAATAAAGCTGATTCGACTTGACCCCAAAAATTGGGGTTTTAACAGATAATTGATAATTCATGGACAAGGAATAATAGTTCACACACATACCAAGGTTTTAAAGGTTACTGTCCCAGTGACAGCTTTTGTAAAATTTTTTTATATAGCAGAAGACAAATAATTAAGTATGTCTTCATATTATTCTTATGAAATATCTGAAGCATAATGGCCCTCATTTATCATTCTTGTGTTGAAACGGGCGTATATGTCAACCCGGTCTCATCCCGAGACGTCACATAACTGACGTTTTGGGACGTATTTTGACCATACGTCAATATTCGGCTTTTTAGGGCCCACTTAAACGTCGGTAGATGAGGTTATGGGATCCTAACTCTACCCCAGACCTAAACCTAAACCTAAACCGTCACCCAACTGACGTTAAAGGTAAAGCGTCAGTTGTATGACGGCCCAGGATCGCCATCTACCGACGTTTAAGGGGGCCCTAAAAAGGCGGATATTGACGTATGGTCAAAATACGTCCCAAAACGTCAGTTATATGACTTTTTGGGATGAGACTGTGTTATATATGTTGGCGTAAGATTTTGCTTACACTCATCTCACCGCCTGATTTATGAAGCTGTGCGTACCTTTGAAATCCAAGTGTAAGCAATAACAGGTGAAAGCGATCGTCATTAGAATAACATGCCCCTATATATTCAAGTCTCCGCTTCCCCCACGCCCCATTTTACGCCATGGACACACGAAAGACGGCAAAAAAGAGAAACTTCTCCGAAGTGGAGATCGAGAGCATCACCAGGGAAGTGGAAAGAAATAAAATAAATTTATTTGGGAGTTTAAAGAGCGGGGTTAAAGGTGCCCACAAAAACAAAATATGGACCCAAATTACGAGCTCTGTTAAAAGTTTGGGGGTTGAGAAGCGCACTCCAGCAGAGGTAAGAATGTTTTATTGCTTATTATAGACCAATAGTGATCAAGTTAAGCATGAGTTTTCTTGTTTATTGTAGGTGAAAAAAAAGTGGTCAGATATGAAGATTGTCACAGTCCTCGTCTGCACTAGTCTGTCTTGTCATCAGCACTACACTTCCCAGGATCCTCTTGTCTCCACTCCTGAACTCACTCCCTCATCAGCCACCTGTTCCCCCGTCTTGTTCATCAGTATCACCTGTCTTCACATCGTTATGTTTGATTCCTGTCTGTATTTAGGTTGCCTGTGTTCATTCTGTCTTTTTCGGTCAGTGTGAATGTTACTCCGTGTTCTGCCTGCCTGTATCTGAATTATTTGAGAGTAAACCTTTGTAGTGGAGCTTTTTGGAATCTGCCCGTTCTTCTGCCTGCACCCACACCGTGCAGATTGACCGACCCAAAACGAAAGATGGACATTCCCGCCGTAGCCCTCCTCTGCCTAGAACAGGAAAACCGTTCCCTGGAATCCTACACCAGGGATTTTCTGGAGTTGGCGTGCCTCACCTACTATTCTGACCGCTCGCTGTGTGCATTCTACATCGCCAGCCTCAGCGAGCGGTCCCGGGCACGCCTCCCAGGGAACGGTCCTGACGAGGATTTCGCCGCCTGTGTGGAGTGGGTGCTGGTGTCTTGTGGATCTTCTTTCACCGTGGACGTCGTCACCAGCCCCACTCCAACGCCCGAGCCCTCCTCTCCGCTGGTTCCGTCCAGCCCCGCCGAGCCAGAGCTCTCCTCATCGCTGGTTCCGTCCAGCGTTCCGTCCAGCCCTGCCGAGCCCGAGCTCTCCTCATCGTTGGTTCCGTCCAGCCCCGCCGAGCCCGAGCTCTTCTCATCGCTGGTTCCGTCCAGCCCCGCAGAGGCCGAGCACTCCTCATCGCTGGTTCCGTCCAGCCCCACCGAGCCCGAGCCCTTCTCATCGCTGGTTCCGTCCAGCCCCGCCGAGCCCGAGCTCTCCTCACTGCTGGTTCCGTCCAGCCCCGTCCAGCCTGAGCCAGAGACCGTCCAGCCTGAGCCAGAGACCATCCAGCCTGAGCCAGAGACCGTACAACCTGAGCCAGAGACCATACAGCCTGAGCCAGAGACCAGGATCCCTCCCAGCCTCCCTTTCCCGCCTCCTCCCACTATTCACATCAGCCCTCCTGTCTTCTAGCCCTCCAGACCCAGCTCGGTTAGTGGATCCCCTGTTTCTGTATCTGAATTATTTGTGAGTAAATCTTTGTAGTGGAGCTTTTTGGAATCTGCCTGTTCTTCTGCCTGCACCCACACCGTGACAAAGATGGCCACAAAGAGGCACGTCTCGGCTCTGAAGAGCGGGAGGCCCACCGGATCCAAGCCTCCAGCTGACACCGAACGAGGAGCAAGTGGCAGCCCTGTGGGATGAGAGTCTTGAAGGTGGGTTGGGATATGCCAGACCTGTCAGCAATCTCCCGTTGAAAGGTTCCAGTGGCCAAGAACCCCAGTGTGGAGAGAACCTGGATTGGAACAGGTAAGGCCCTTGACCGCCGGGTCTCATGTTGTAGGTAGGGCTCCAGGTTATTGCACAGCTCCAGGAGCAGATGCCTTGGAAGACGGAATCTGCTCAGCCATTCATCTGATTCATTCAGAAAATCCTGCCTATCGTGAAATACTCTTTCCCTTCTCAAGGGCACATGTGCGTCTTCTAAAAGCGCCAGGTCAGCCATCATTGAGACGGTGTACGGTGGAAATCCAGTTTAAATAGTTGTTTGGATGAGCAAATGACCTCTCACAATGCATTATTTTACAGCACGTGTTTTGAAACAATTTGCATTTAATTTCGTATCACATCACATGTAGGTGTAACGGAGGCCAGCTAGTAGTTGCTGTCTTTAGCCTCCTTGCTAGAGCGCCCGACTCTCACGCCGGAGTCCCGGGTTCGAGGCCCGCTCAGAGCGGGGCGATTAGGACCCGGGTGTGAGGGGTTACATTGGTGCCGTGACCCGGATGAGAGTGAGGTTTAGGGGGGTGAGTGTAACGGAGGCCAGCTAGTAGTTGCTGTGCGAGTAAACCTCACTCCCCGATCTCAATAGGCGCTCTAGCGACAGACGCTAGAGGCTGCAGTCTTTAGCCTCCTTGCTAGAGCGCCTGACTCTCACGCCGGAGTCCCGGGTTCGAGGCCCGCTCAGAGCGGGGCGAGTAGGACCCGGGTGTGAGGGGTTACACAGGCCTGTACAAAGGTGATGATGATGTGATGTGGAGTACCATTCATTCACATTAATAATGACAATTTGTAATATTATTATTATTATTATGATTTTATTTAGAAGAATAATGTCGATATTATTATTTGTATTATTTTTAGTAGTATTTAAAAGAAGAAGAATGTGATTTTTATTATTTTGTCAGTCTGAATTATTTTTTGGTCATTGAAAGCCTTTCATTACCGAACCCAGTCCGTGCGCACCTGCCGGGACTAATCCTGAAACGTCAGGTAAAGCGCACAGGCTCGCAACTGAAGGAATACATATGGCTACAAATTAAATGCTTTGGTAAAGTCACACAAATTTAACATTGAAGTCCACGTTGCACAAAAATAAACACTGAAGTTTATAATTACTATGTTGTTTTTTTGTTGTTGTTTTTTACAGTGGGTCATAATATATCATTTCTTTTAGTTTGCCAGTGCGTTATGTGGTGTTAGGAATTTTTCTGCGCGTTTCCGCACTAACTCAGAACGTGCATACACCACCTCCTGAGCTGGTGTAGGATTTGAGCGTGCCGTACGCCAACGTTCATATTGATAAATCTCAAAGTCACCGTGGTTTTGGGTGTATGCAAGTTGTACGCTGGAAATTTGGTGTACGCACTTTTGATAAATGAGGGCCGCTGTGTTTAAACAGATTTTTCTCTTCTGATGCAGAACGTACAGTTACATAAGCTGACACAGAGATTCCCAAATGGCTTGATTCCACCCACCCTGACATTTACACAACAAAGGTCACATCAGAAATTCAAACAGACAGAGAGGGTTTTGTGAATACAAAGCCAAAGTTGGTAAGAGTCATGTATGATTTCAGCAGTTAAACACATTATTCCACACTGACATAAAATATCTTCTCAAAGAACTAGATTTAACGTCAAACCAATGTGAAGTCGAATCTTATCCTTAATTCTGTTATATAATTTATGATGTATATAAGGGGGATAATGTGTCTTGTACTTTATTTACATACGACTATTTCGTACTGCAAGCATGGGCAGCACGTGAGCAGAGTGTGAACTGGCTTTGATGTCACTGAATTGCTGCATTGAGTTTTCCTACAATCAATCACTGTTAAACCTGCTGTACAATTAAAACAAACTGGCAAAAATTTGGCAATGACTTCTCTATATGTGAATAACATTAAGAAAACAAATCTGTCTGGTTCAAGATGTCTGTTTTTTCCTCACATCTTTTAGTAGCATGGCTTCACAAAAAAGCAGCAGAAAGATAAAGAGAGGCTGCTAAGATGGTGGCATGTATTCACTCAGGTTTATGCTGGGAATCAGAGATAGGGATCCTGGCCATTCAGCGGGGTGGTTTAGGGTTGTGGAAGGAGGAACATAATGTCTTCGTGCCCTCCACCAGGGAACGTAAATTACATCAGTAACCATGACATGCCCTATATGTCAGTCACATTCAACATTGTCGAAGACTGACAAATGGGATCTCTAAGGAAAGCGTCACATCTACTGAACTGTTTCGAGTGGTGGAGACCCAGATGCTGGCAAGCTCTATTGTGATCCCGTACAGTCGTACCTACCCAGCTCCCTAGGCAAGCCCAAAGAATAATAGTCCTCCATACCAACAGGTGGAAGGAACAAAGCTCACCATGGAGACAGTTGTAGCTGCGGTTGCTTAGTATATTTACTTCACGGGAAAAGTGCTTTGATTCTCAATTCTTTTTTTCCCAGCCATAATCAGTGTTGTTAGTGCTGGGGAAGTGTACCTAGTCCAACGAAGAGGGACGCTATGGAGGCCACATCCTACTCATAGGGAGGCGCACGTGGAAATACACATATGGACTGACTCTTGGGGCAGTGCTACATTTGGAAAGATCTCTAAAGTAGGTCTAGCCTAGACAGGGATGGAACTACTACCAGTGTTGGGCATGTTACTTAAAAAAAAAAGTAATTAGTTATAGTTACTAGTTACTTCTCACAAATAGTAACCGAGTTAGTAGTTACTCATTTTAGTTAAATCATTATAAAATTAACTAATTATCAGGGAAAGTAACTATTGCGTTACTTAAAAAAAATGTTCAAATAGGCATATGTCAAATAACTTGGATGCCCCCAAGATTATTCTAATGATGAAATTTTATACTTTTTTTACTTAGTTATAAACAAACTATATAATGCTCGGACACCCTCTGTCTTTCTCGCGCACTCTCGGACACACTCGGTTTCTCTCGTGCACTGTCGAGCACGCTCTCGGAACACACTCTGGCTCTCTTGTGCACTGTCGAGCATACTCTGGGAGCACACTCGGTCTCTCTCGGGCACTGTCGAGCATGCTTTCGGAACACACTCGGCCTCTCTCGTGCACTGTCGAGTGAGCCTAGGTGGAGGGCCGTGCAAAGGAGTGATGCGATCACCACCTACTAGTTCTGAGCAGCTCCCTCCATCTCTGGGCTGCCCTTATCAGGGCCACTTAGATGGATGCTTAGAGGGTTTAGCGGCAGCCTGAGGGATGGTCTGTTATGCCATCTGATGGGGGGGCTTTATGGGGTAGCCAGGATGACATTTCCAATCACGCTGGAGCAGGTGTAGAAAATGCAGGGGGACTCCTTCAGTGATGAGCAGACTGGGGGCCAGCCCACAGCAGCCTGGTGGCGGTGTTATCACGCCGGGGCAGGATGTGTTTGATGGCCTCAGTCTGCTTCTGGACAGCCTCTCGGCTGGGCAAAAGTCCTCACAAGCAAGGCTGTCAACTCTGAATCCGATTGAGTGTGAGTTACCACCCCAGAGGTGGAAAACTCAGCTTCATCATCCTCTCCAGAGGACAATAGTTCACTCTCTGATGCAGCTATCGACATCTGATCCTGAAGCACCGAATGACATGCAAGGTCTCCCACGAGAAGGACCTGTGCCATCATTTGGCAGGTTAATGGCACATGGCATGCTAGAGGAGTGGTCTGTGGGGACTGACATGGTGGAAGTGCTCCAACTGTAACCCCCAGGTCTCCCAAAGTTTTAACCAGATTTGTGGCTCTGCCTTGAGCAGAGGAAGTGGGCTGGGTAACAGCAGAGGGGAGGAGAGACTTGTGCCTTCACGAAAAATGAGAGTTTCAAACACAATGCTTAATAAGTTCACATATACGTTCACAGTATTTTGGAGCACATTAAAATCTACAAAAAATAAACAATATATATAATGAAAAAAAATCTGATAAAGATTTTGTTCCTGGTGTCTGTTCCTGTGCCTGAGCCGGTGTCTGTTTCTCTGCTGTGGCCACCCGAGGGGTCATCTCTGCCCTAGTCGCCTGAGGGGTCGTCTCCACCCTGGCCACCCTAAGGGTTGTCTCCGCCCTCCGCCCTGGCTGCCCGAGGGGTCGTTTTCGCCCTGGCTGCCCAAAGGGTCGTCTCCGCCCTGGTGGCCCGAGGGGTCGTCTCCGCCCTGGCTGCCCAAAGGGTCGTCTCTGCCCTGGCTGCCCAAAGGGTCGTCTCTGCCCTGGCCGTCCGAGGGGTCGTTTCCGCCCTGGCCGCCCGAGGGGTCATCTCCGCTGTGGCCGCCCAAAGTTTTCGTCTCTGCCCTGGCCGCCCGAGGGGTCGTCCTGCTGTGGCCACCCGAGGTTTTTGTCTCCGCCGTGGCCGCCCGAGGAGTTATCTCCGCTGTGGTCGCCCTGGCTGCCTGTTAAACCATCACCCCATGTTTCTGTTCCCTTCCATGGACCTGGCCCCCCATCCCTCCCCCTGATCCTCCACAAAAAAAGTCTAGCCTCTTTTTATGTCTGTTACGTCTTGGAAGAAGGGGGTGGTTATGTCACAGTGTCTGGTTGGTGTACCCCTGATTTCAACTAAAGGTTATCTTCCCCACAGTGTCATCCTTTCATGAACTGCATTCCCCACAATCCTTGTCTGTAGTACCCATCACTGTTCATTGCACTCAGCTGTTCCCTATCATCATTGTACTCAGCTGTTTCTTGATATTCATTGTGAGTTCTTTGTTAAGTGTTGTTCTTTGTTTTAGTGTTTGTTACGGAGTCCTTATTATTCGTCACCACTTCGGAGTCCTGTGTTCTTGCCGTTTTTTGTTCTTTTTTTCATGTATTTCGTGCAGTCCTGCTTGTATGGATTTTGATAATAATTGATTAATTCATTTATGAATTAACAGACAGAGCTTAGCCAAAGGTAGGAGTTGACCTCTTTCACTTCAACTAAGCAGACTACCTGTGTGGACTACTTCACGAAAGTGTAATAACGGTACTGAATAACATGTAATAACGGTACTGAAGTCAATATTTCCAAGACATGGAATTCCATATGTTGTTGGAATTTGTTGTTTCAGAATAACGGAAGTTATTCTGAAGTTGTTTCAGATAACGGAACACAGTTTGTGAGTGCTCAATTCAGCAACTTCAGAGATAACTAGGAGTTCAAACACTCAACTTCAAGTCTAAGATATTCTTAGTCTAATGGTCAAAGTGAAAGAGCTGTACACACCATCATAAACCTACCCAAGAAGGTGCAAGAAAGTCAAGGAGATCCATACATTGCTCTTATTTAGAACAGGAATACGCCATTAGGAGGAGTGAAGTTATCTCCTGCACAGCTTCTTATAGGCTGTAGATTGAAAGCCAGACCACCAACAGCGAGTAAACTGCTACAGCCTGCACAAATATGCTCAGAAAAGCCTAAAGGACAGGTAGTTGAAGCAAAAGTCCTACTATGATCGTGGGGCCTGCCTACTCTGAGTGAAGGGGAAAGGGTGAGACTGAGGGCCAGATGAACAGTTTTGTGCCCACTTCAGGCGTATTTGTTTTGCAAGGTGCGCAAAAAAAAACCATGGCAAGGACGCACCGAGATGAAAGGGCAGACTGCCCATCACGGGAACTGAAAATGGCAAAATGCGCTTTTCGTGTCATGCATTCATGGGATGGTCAAGGGGAAAGTGGGAGTGTCACATCAAGAGATGGGAGGGAAAGCGTAAACTGTGCCTAATTATGTATGCCGTGTTGTGAACAGAAAAAGCTGGTGAAAGCGCGCCTCTATTTTGCACTGAAAGTAGGTGCAACTTAGGAACATTATGAGACACAGGAGTCTTCAATGTACTAAAGGTGCAAAAAAACATCACATGTCTGTAATACAGAGTAATTACTTAATTAATTACTTAGTAGTAGGCGTTGTAATAACATGTAACAAAATGTAATTAACATGTAATGAAGTTATGGAACAGCCTGTACTTGCAGATTGTGATTACACACATGTTATAGGCAGCTACTGTTGCACATGTGTAACAGGCCGAGTCGGTTACATAGGCTACGTGTTACCGACTTGGTAAAATGTAACTAGTATTTAAATATGTTACTAAGGTGTGAAAAAAGCCTGCAGTTCCACATTGTCATTTTGCACCTTCTTAAATAGTGATCAAGATTGCTCTTAAGTGTACTTCATTTGTATAAGGTATGTAGATACACATGAAGTACACTTAAGTAAAATCTTGATACACTTTATTTTACGTAGCTTATGCCTGTATAATATTATGTAATTGCAATGTAATTAGGAAGCTACCGCATGCATTTACAGTATGCTATGAACGAGGGAGTTAGGTCTAATTCAGACTAAAGTACATATGGATAAGGTATGTAGATACACATGTAGTACACTTAAAAACAATCTTGATGCACTTTATTTTACGTAGCTTATACCTGTGTTATATAATGTAAATTGAATGTAATTGAGAAGCTACTGCATGTATTTAAGCTGTGAACTAGTGGGTTAATTCAGATGGATAAGGTATGTTGATACTCATGAAGTGCACTTAAAGGAGAACTCCGGCGAACAATGAACCTTTGGTCTAATAAAACATCGGTACCTAGTCAATCGTTCTCTGAGATTTGTTTTCATGATAATTGAATGTAAAGAGTTTTTATCTCTAAAAACTGTTTAGCGTATAATGCTAGTACTGGGGGCATTGACTGAGTAAAAAGAAATCGCTAGTTTATATAGTTTATAGTTTATATATAGTAGATATATATAGTTTTCATCTTGAATGAATAAATTATCAGCAAAAGTTTTTTTAAACGTTAACTACTCTTAAAGATGACAACAGTGCACGCTTATAATTCACAGATCTTTATAATGCCTTGGTGTGGATGCTAGTTATTATTATAGTTATCTTTTTAGTTATTGTACTTGGTGTGAACGGGCCATAAGTCATGTAGGCATACATTTTGAGTAGTCTGGCTGAGGAAACAACAATAGACAGGATAAAATGTTGACGAACAGGAAATCAATGATACTTCCTGTCTGAGAGCTTGTGCGTAATTGCAAATGCTTCTCGGTTCTTTTCTAATCAACTTGGAGGCAGACCTCACAAATAAAAACGCAACAACACCATTGCTCTATAGTAAAAGGTCCCACCAAAGAAATAGAGACCATGATAAAAGAAACTGAATATCTTCTCAAAAAATTTCACAGGAAAGGAGTTCTCAGTTATGTTGCATTAAGTATCCTTTTCTTATAAAAGAAAAAGATACTTTTCGCTTTTTTTGTAAATCATTTTTTTTTTGTATATAGCTTGATTATATCTGAATTTTACCTGTATATTTTGACATTTACAACTTGTGTTTACATTTTAAACCTTTTAAAATGCTTCATTGAGCATGTTTGTGTTTTTTGTAGTAGAAAAGCTATATTTCTATTCGGATTTTGTGTTTTTTGTGTGATTTTGGGTCCAGTATGTTGATACAGTACATCAAAGTGATAAACTAATTGTCTGGACATATAGGTGATGTTGTGCTGAAAAAAATGATACCAAAAATGGGTATGGTAAATGTTTGTTTATGTCGCAAAATTAAAAAGTACTCAAAAAGGGCCAAAATAGCCCAAGACTCCGAAGGGTTAAAGTCTGCAAATGTGCGATCTTGTAAACATAATCTGTGATAATTGCACTGCAATTACAACTGAACATGAATTATGCATGTTTTCATAATTTTGAAAGCCAATTGTGATACATTATGCACCTGCCATTGCAATTAAGTCACCATTAACTGCTTGTCTGTAACAAACATTTTAATCACATCATTGCCATGGCAATTTTCTAAATTGTAAACCTGATCTTACTGAGTCAGCCTCTGAAGCTTCACTTAAATAAAGCTAAACTTAAGTAAAGACAAATCAACACAAACTAATTTGAAACAAAAAAGGAAAAAAGACTAAAGATACTCTTTCCATTATAATTATTATTTATTTATTCATTTATTACATATATTACACTATGAGAGAAAGTGAGGTACCAAATATCATATGAGAAGTGCAAAAAAGGAGTATAGAATATGAATGTGGAGTGGAATGGCTTTTACCAGATTGATGAGGAAAGAGGCCACTCGACACCATAGTTAATCTCCGATTCCCAGCATGCATGATTTGTTTGAATTGATGACTCATTTCTTTAAATAAAACCTTTACATAATGCAATCGAGGGAACAATTTTAATAGTGACCCCAAATTAGCTGAGAGGCTGAGATTTCACTCCCCAAATTATAGCAATCCTTTCCGAGCATGAGTTTAAGATGACATGAGCTCATCACTAAACTAGATCTCAAAGTAGCTTCATCAGCACTTTATTTAGAAGTTGAGGGATTCATGCATGTACACATGCCTTCAGATGTATGCTCACCTAAAGGATTATTAGGAACACTTGTTCAATTTCTCATTAATGCAATGATCTAATCAACCAATCACATGGCAGTTGCCTTAATGCATTTAGGGGTGTGGTCCTGGTCAAGACAATCTCCTGAACTCCAAACTGAATGTCAGAATGGGAAAGGAAAGTGATTTAAGCAATTTTGAGCGTGCCATGGTTGTTGCCAGACGGGCCGGTCTGAGTATTTCAAAATCTGCTCAGTTACTGGGATTTTCACACACAACCATTTCTAGGGTTTACAAAGAATGTGGGAGTCCTGTGGGAGAAAATGCCTTGTTGATGCTAGAGGTCAGAGGAGAATGGGCCGACCGATTCAAGCTGATAGAAGAGCAACTTTGACTGAAATAACCACTCGTTACAACCGAGGTATGCAGCAAAGCATTTGTGAAGCCACAACACACACAACCTTGAGGCGGATGGGCTAGAACAGCAGAAGACCCCACCGGGTACGACTCATCTCCACTACAAATAGGAAAAAGAGGGTACATTTTGCAAGAGCTCACTAAAATTGGACAGTTGGAGACTGGAAAAATGTTGCCTGGTCTGATGAGTCTCGATTTCTGTTGAGACAGAATTTGGCGTAAACAGAGTGAGAACATGGATCCATCATGCCTTGTTACCACTGTGCAGACTGGTGGTGGTGGTGTAATGGTGTAGGGGATGTTTTCTTGGCACACTTTAGGCCCTTTAGTGCCAATTGGGCACCGTTTAAATGCCACGGCCTACCTGAGCATTGTTTCTGACCATGTCCATCCCTTTATGGCCACCATGTACCCATCCTCTGATGGCTACTACCAGCAGGATAATGCACCATGTCACAAAGCTCGAATCATTTCAAATTGGTTTCTTGAACATGGCAATGAGTTGACTGTACTAAAATGGCCCCCACAGTCACCAGATCTCAACCCAATAGAGCATCTTTGGGATGTGGTGGAACGGGAGCTTCGTGCCCTGGATGTGCATCCCACAAATCTCCATCAACTGCAAGATGCTATCCTATCTATACGGGCCAACATTTCTAAAGAATGCTTTCAGCACCTTGTTGAATCAATGCCACATAGAATCAAGGCAGTTCTGAAGGTGAAAGGGGGTCAAGCAGTATTAGGATGGTGTTCCTAATAATGCTTTAAGTGAGTGTATAATGAAATATATGAAGAGTAGAGATAAACGCAGGCCCATTTAACCAGACTAAGGAGGTTTTAAAGATTGCAGGCATGAAAAAATGTGTAATAGGATATCATCACAACAAAACCCCTAACAATTAAATATTACATCATACAGTAGATATGAAATATTGACGGATGATTGACAGATATGACACATTTACATAGATATGATTTTTCAAAATGTTATTTTATGAATATTAATAGCAATTACCCAGTGTTTTCGGGCTGCTATATTGTAACTGACCTACCTTTTACTCTGAAGACCTTGATTAGAAATATCCTGGAATGTTTTCATCAAAAACCTTAATTTCTTTTCGACTGAAGAAAGAATGACATGGACATCTTGGATGACATGGGGGTGAGTAAATTATCAGCAAAAGATTTTTAAAAGTGAACTACTCCTTTAACTACACATCACAACCGTAAATGTCTGATATTTGAAGTCAAGTCAAGTTACTCTGCAGTGAAAAATGTGTTTAAAGGTTCCAGGTCAGATCGCTCGCTCGAGTAGAAACTGCTCGATTCATATTGATTACATTAACAATGTCTTTGTGAACTTTATTGAAGCGCCTACGTTGTATTTGCATGGCATTTCAATGTAGGGACAGATTTCTCTCAGGTGTGATAAAAATATTTCATTTGTGTTTTGAAGATAAACAAAAGTCTTATCGGTTTGGAATGACTTGAGGTTTAGTAAATGATGATGATGATTTCATTTTTGGGTGAACAATCCCTTTAAAAGAAGTTACTGAAGTTTTAATGTTGTACCACCAGTGTTGTAGTACTCGAGACTCGGACTCGTCTCGGACTCGGTCTCGAGACCATATTTTAATGGTCTAGGTCTTGTCATGGACTCGTGTCCATTTGGACTCGGAATTGACTCGTACTCGAACATTTTTTTTTTTTAGGACTCGGACTTATTCCCGAGTCCACTCGAGTTCAATTAAAAATATTTTTCATGATTATTAATGTATGTTAATAAAATATTTCTTTAAATTGATTGACACGCCCAGTGATTGGCGATTTTCTTGTGCGCAACTGTGCATGACAAATTGTAATAAAATTACTTTTAACACCACCTACTATGTGGCCTTTTTACCCTAAACTGATCATATTTTTTAAACTAAGTAAATTCAGTAAAAAAAAAAAGGATTTCTCTAAGTAACTAAAAGTAAATTAGGTAATCAACCCTCACTGGTCTCGGTCTCGACTCGGACTCGACCGTCACTGGTCTCGGTCTCGACTCGGACTCGACCGTCTCTGGTCTCGGACTCGACTCGGACTCGACCGCCTCTGGTCTCGGACTCGACTCGGACTCGACCGTCTCTGGTCTCGGACTCGACCGTCTCTGGTCTCGGACTCGACCGTCTCTGGTCTCGGACTCGACTCGGACTCGACCGCCTCTGGTCTCGGACTCGACTCGGACTCGACCGTCTCTGGTCTCGGACTCGACCGTCTCTGGTCTCGGACTCGACTCTCTCTGGTCTCGGTGTCGACTCGGACTCGAGTGAGGTGGTCTCGACTACAACACTGTGTACCACTCATTTGTCTTGCATTACTTCCTCACACAGAAACATTATTCCCAGAAACATAAAGCAAACACCAGAAGATGAATAGAGGCTGGGTTACTCACCATGTTTACATGCAGTGGTCCAGATCCTGGTCTAAACAGCCTCCGTCTGTTGGATCCTGTGCTGCTGTTCCTCACACGGAGAATGCCTGATTTAGCCATCGATTTAACTACAGAACAGATTGCTGGAATAAGTGCAAGTGCTCCATATAAAATTATACAAAAATTTGTGCTACAACGAGAAACTCTAACCAGAACTACGAACTACATGAGAAACTTGAGAAAATGAAACTGCTATGATGTCGTTACACTGACCTAAGAGAAGGGTGGTTGTCATATGCAATTTTATGATTGTTTGGAGAATGTTCAGGCTGGTGGTCATGTTATTTTTATGTTTGCACTCCATGTTTTATATATATATATATATGCTGTAGTATGTCAGTAGGAAATATCAGTTTACTTTTTCAAAACATTCCTTTTCCAATTAATTTTTATAATCCAGTGAGAATTGTGTATGCAGAAGGAGTCTGACAACAGCCGTTATGATCCACACTGAGATCTGATCTTACCATCATCGAGTCCGACTGTGATTACATGAAACAGAAAAAAAACTGACAGACTAAATTCAGAAAAACTGAGGGAACATTTCCAAGACGCTTGAAGAAACCTACCTGCAAATCAACCTGAAAAACTATGTGCAAGGGCACCTGGACAAAAGCTGTTCTCATTGAAAAGGGTGCGAAATGGGTGCACACCAAATATTGATCTGATTTAGTTAATAAAGGTAAAAGGGATAGTTCACTTTGAAATTAATTTTGGTATGTCTTAGCTTACCTCAAGTGCATTCAAGATGTAGGTGTCTTTGTTTCCGCAGTAGTTTCAATTTTGATGTTTTTAGGTCAAACCGTTCTTGTCTGTCAGTCATATAATGCAGGTCTATGGTCACCACCTCAAACAGCATGCACAGAGAAGTCCAGATTAAACATGATTTAATGACTCGTAAATGTAAGTACACATTGATCGAACGGTTTGTGTGAGAAAACGAACAGTATTTATATCGTTTTTATCTCTTGAAACTACAGCCACAAAGCACCCACGCCCTCAAATCACTTGGACGTGGCTGTGGTTACAAGAGGTAAAAACGATATAAATACTGTTCGTTTTCTCACACAAACCGCTTTTTTCATGTCTTAGGCCATCAATGTGTACTTACATTTATGAGTCATTAAATCATGTTTAATCTGGACTTCTCTGTGCATGCTGTTTGAGGTGGTGACCATAGACCTGCATTATATGACTGACAGACAAGAACGGTTAGACGTAAAAATATCAAAATTGAAAATACTGTGGAAACAAAGTCACCTACATCTTGGATGCCCCTGAGGTAAGCTAAAACATATCAAAAATGAATTTCAAAGTGAACTATACCTTTAATTGATAAATAAAATCTATTTATGACATCATTTTTGAAAGCATGTTCACTTTACAACATTTTACACAAGAGCCTAAAACTTTTCATAGAGCTGTAGCTTTGCAGGCAAGTTTCTTCAATAATCTTGGAGAAGTTACCGCAGTTCTTCTGGATTTAGTCTCAGTTTTTTCTGACTCGATGATGCTGAGTTCAGATAATACTGGGTAAAAATGTACTGGGTTATAACAATTAATTGATAAAGGAATGTTCGGAAATGTAAACTAACCTTTCGCTAACACTTTACTTGAAGGGGTGTGCATAAGACTGACATGACACCTCATGACATGGCACATCATGAATATAAATGAGGTTTTATTTATGTTTATGACAACTGTCATTAAGTGTCATTTGCTCAATTGTGACATTTAATGACAGTTGTCATAAACATGCAAGTGTCATTTGACCTCAACTACCACTGTAGTTGAGGTTACAAAATATATTCATGACACAGTTATAATGGCCTCATGACAGCCGATGTCAAAGCCAACCACATGACAGTTTAATGTAATGTTAACCCATAAAGCTAAGTGGTTTCTTAAGTTTGATAATTAATCTGTTTTGTCATGTTTATGACATATTTATGACAGGTTGTATTTGTTTGTGTCACATTGTTATTACCAAACAGGTTATGATGTATATTGGTTTGTGTCAAGTTGTCATAACAAAGACATCTCAAATAATGTCATATTTGCATTAAAAATTTCACAATTGAGCGAATGACACTTAATGACAGTTCTCATGAACATGCATAAAACCTCTTTCATATTCATGACGTGTGTCATGTTATTATTATGAAGGTGTCATGTCAGTCTTATGCACACCCCAGTGTTTACTACTGACACACCACAGCAAAATACATTTTAAAAAATGGCTGAAAAGAACCATTTTGAAATGAATTCACTATATTTCTGCTTATGTCTGTATATGGGTTTGACATGCACTGTACCTGGAGGAGTGAGCACATTTGTCAGGGCAATGGGCTCTAGTGCCGAGAGAGTGGTTGGCAGCGGCAGTGAGCAACACCGCTGAAGCAGAGCTTTAAGTGGAGGATCTGCAGGCGACTGGCCAGGAGGGCGCGAGAGGGTCTGAAAATTAAGTCAGATAACCCTTAAAACAGCAACATATTACATTTCACTGCATCCAAAGTATGTAATTTACCAACTGGCAAATACAATGTTTCATGTCAAGTAGTGAGTGGTGTTAATCAGGGGAAGAACCGTATCTGAAAACATCTAACTCAGAATAGTCAACAGTAAATCGATATTTGAAATACTTTTAGCTATTGTACACACAGGCATAACAATAGCTAAATGTTGCTATTCAACTCAAATCTGTTGAGTGTTTCTGTCTTTTTGAGTTTAGACTGAACGGGAAAACGTGAAATCCAGTTTGAAATCTGATTTCTAGAAGTTTTTTTTTTCCCTAGTGCATCTATAGTCTTTTAGATGTTTTTTTCCGTCATTCCCCTAGTGAAAAGAAAATACCAACAATAATTTAAAATACATTATTTCATAAGTATACTACAAATCCATTAACTTATTTCGTGACACACAGTATTGCTTGAGTCTTACTGATATAAAAATCATAATAGCACTTCTTTATCGCACAATGCACATTTCTTAAAGGATTAGTTCACTTTTGAAAAAACTTTTGCTGATAATTTACTCACCCCCATGTCATCCAAGATGTCCATGTCTTTCTTTCCTCAGTCGAAAAGAAATTTAGGTTTTTGATGAAAACATTCCAGGATTTTTCTCCATATAATGGACTTCAATGGGAACCGGATGGTTCAAGGTCCAAAAGACAGTTAATAACTGTTTCAGATGCAGCTTCAAATGTCTTTAAACGATATCAGACGATGAATAAGGGTCTTATCATGCGAAACGATCGGTTATTTCAAAACTTATTCCAAAAATGTAACTTTTCTAAGGACAAATGCTAGCCTTGCTCTATTCTGTGAGGCGCGTTTGCAACGTCACATAATACGTAATTACGTTCAAAAGGTCACGGGCGACGTAGCCGAAAGTACAGAGTCAGTGTTTACAAGTTGAACGCATAGGTTAAACGTGCAAACTAACTCAAACGCCGATTACAAAAAAAGGAATTAAAAGGAAAAACAACGATGTCGGACGATTTTGATTCTGTACTTCCGGCTACGTCGCCCGTGACCTTTTGAACGTAATTACGTATTACATGACGTTACAAACGCGCCTCAGAGAATATAGCAAGGCTAGCATTTGTCCTTAGAAAAGTTACATTTTTGGACTAAGTTTTGAAATAACCGATCGTTTCGCATGATAAGACCCTTATTCATCGTCTGATATCGTTTAAAGACATTTGAAGCTGCATCTGAAACTGTTATTAACTGTCTTTTGGACCTTGAACCATCTGGTTCCCATTGAAGTCCATTATATGGAGAAAAATCCTGGAATGTTTTCATCAAAAACCAAAATTTCTTTTCAACTGAGGAAAGAAAGACATGGACATCTTGGATGACATGGGGGTGAGTAAATTATAAGCAAAAGTTTTTTCAAAAGTGAACTAATCCTTTAATATCAAGCCTAAAATGTGTAAGAAAGGCTAGTATCATATAATACGAGTCTTTAAATGCAAGATGTTTAAAGTGTATCTTAAGTATACAGTACTTGCAGTAGTCAAATTTTAGCACAATCAAATATTCTTAAGTCTATCTTTAGTTGGATCTCAGCATTATTTCTGGATAACTAAAGTACATTAAGTACAAAATTAGTTTAAGTATAGAGCAAACTTTAAGTATACCAATTTAGTACACCAAAAGTACGATTGCAGGGTCCCAGACAGCAAACTGACATTGAATCAACGTGGAAACGACGTCTCTCATGACATTGAAACAACGTTGATTCATCGAATTAACGTTGAACCAACGTCAGACGCGGGATTCTTCAAAGCTAAATGAAAATCGAAAAAAATTGGTTTGCTTTCATAACGTTGAAACAATGCGTTGATTTCAAGTTGATTTTCCGTTAGTTTTGAAAGAATGACGCGTCTGACGTTGGTTCAACGTTAATTCGATGAGCAAAACAATTTCGGATCAACGTTGTTTCAATGTCATATTTCCACGTTGATTCAATGTCAGTTTGCTGTCTGGGGTATTTACACAAGTATGTAAATGTGTTTGTAGTTTACTCAATATAATGTATTTCAAATACATTTTATAACGTCATGCGAATAGCGGTTAATATGTCAGTTGTTCAATAAAAACAATGCATATCTACATGAGCAAGGTTAGTGTGTAAAAAACCACAGTCATATTTTACACTTAGCAAACACGTTAAAGTTAGCAAACCAACTGTCTTCTCCGAAGATTCAGAGGGTGACATGTTCCCATCACTGACCATTCTATATCTCTGCTTAACTGTGGCAGCATCAATGCCACATTTTCACGACCATTATACTGTAAATGGATGCTGTCTTATTGTGACTTTACTTGCTCTAGCTGCAAGTATACTTAGCATATTTCTTGTTCACCAGGGTACTCCTACTCCTAACCACACTGAACCTGTCATGGTTCTGTCACCTTTGATACTAGTTCTGTGTGATGATGGAGCCATGACATTGCCTGTCTGTCTTGTGTTTATAGGCTTGTTCGACTTCATGCAGCTCTGCGCAGACCGATCGGCGGCTGACTTGAAACAGTGCATGCCGGTTAGAAATTTTGTCCGACTTGATGCAGCGCTGACTCCACGTGACTGTGATGTATGCCATCAAAGTACCGCGAGAGCGATACGAGAGTAGCCGCAGGACTAAGCCAGCGCAGCTTCTCAAGAGCGGCTGCACGAGCTCTGATGATGTCACAGCTGTTCCACGATTCGCCGGATTCACCTCATGACAGCGATCACGTGCGTTTTGTGTTTATTCTCGCACATTTAGTTCCACTAAAGCTCACAAATCAGTTTTCTATAACAGTAAACAGTCTTTTCATGTAGTAGCGATGTTATTGTGCCATGTTTATCATGTTTATGAAAATAAAACTGATTAAAAAACGTTGACTCCACGTCATTGATTATAGGCTTATTTTGAACTTTATTCTAGTTCAAACAGATGCTGTATGAAGCAGTAAAGTATTGAACGAAAATGTGTCTGAAATATCTGTTTATTTGGCAAATGTTGCATTTATTTCACTTAAGCTGTGGTAAAGCATGCAAACACCACGTGAGCCGTCGGTACGGGAACCAGAAATTGTCCGACTTCACGTCTCCGTTTGCAGCAATCGGTTGCATCCAGCCGCAGGCGATGTCGAACACACCTTATGTTAGTCTAGTTTCATGTGAGCACATGGCTGCTGATTGTTCCTGTGTCATGTGCTTTGTCTAATTGTTAGCCTCTCCCTTCTCGTTATCAGTTTAGTATTAAAGGGTTAGTTCACCCAAAAATGAAAATTAAGTCATTAATTACTCACCCCCATGGTGTACCAACCCCGTAAGACCTTCGTTCATCTTCGGAACACAAATAAAGATATTTTTGATTGAATCTGAGAGCTGGATCAGTCCTACATAGAATGCCTAAGGGACTGGCTCTTGACGGCCCATAAAGTCATTAAAGAAAAGGTTTAAATACTCCATGTGCCTACAGCGGCTCAATTATAAGTTTATCAAGCGACGAGAATACTTTTTGTGCGAAAAAACATAAATAACGACTTTATTCCACTATTCCATTACTTCCTTATGGGCGCATGCGCGAGAACTGAGACGAGGACGTTCTCATTCGTCTACTTCTTGTTACCGGCTGCTCACCGCTTAGGAGTTTTACCAAAACTTTCTGTTTACAAGCAGAGGAAGATGCGCGTTGTACATACGCTTTTCAAATTACCTATTTTCCGCACTATATGGTGCACTCAAAAGCATTTAATCTTCTCAAAAAACGACAGTGTTCCTTATAATCCGGAGCGCCTTATATATGGATCATCATTTTATACGGTAGGGGGCGGTAAAACTCCTAAGCGGTGAGCAGCCGGTAACAAGAAGTAGACGAATGAGAACGTCCTCGTCTCAGTTCTCGCGCATGCGCCCATGAGGAAGTAATGGAATAGTGGAATAAAGTCGTTATTTATGTTTTTTTCGCACAAAAAGTAGTCTCGTCGCTTGATAAACTTATAATTGAGCCGCTGTAGGCACATGGAATATTTAAACCTTTTCTTTAATGACTTTATGGGCCGTCAAGAGCCAGTCCCTTAGGCAGTCTACATAGGACTGATCCAGCTCTCAGATTCAATCAAAAATATCTTTATTTGTGTTCCGAAGATGAACGAAGGTCTTACGGGGTTGGAACAGCATGGGGGTGAGTAATTAATGACTTAATTTTCATTTTTGGGTGAACTAACCCTTTAACATTCCTCACCTGTTGTCTCATTACCCTCCTGTGTGTGTTTCCTTTATAGCCTCCTTTGTGTTTCAGTCCATCTAAGTTCATGTTTCTGGTTCCTAGTGGTTTTTTCCTTGTTAGTATTTGTTCTGGTTTTCCCCCACGTGGGAGATTTGTTTGTACTTTGTATTTTGTTTGTTTGGTTAATTAAAATTATACCTTTGTTTTCCTGCAATTGAGTCCTCGCTTATGTTTCCTGATTATCCCGTGACAGAACCTGCTGATCATCAGTAAAGGTGTCTTAGAAGGTGCAGCCCATATTAAATTCACATTGGGCATTTTATTTCCCGTTTTCAAACGTTTTCTTCATTTAAAGTCTTAAAATTCTTGAGTCTTAATGAGCGCAAGACTGAAATGATAGTTGGTTAATGGTTAAGTCGGTTAAGCCCTTCTCGTCTACAGAGAACTTTGAGATTGCTATGCATGCTTTTGTAACTTCCCCATTAGACTGTTGTAACTCTTTATGTATTGGTGCTCCTCAGATATGCATCACTTTTGCAATTATTTCCAAATCCTTCTGCACGGCTTCTCAAATAGGGAAAAGTGTAAGTGAACACATTACACCGGTTTTGATCATGCTTCATTGGCTACCGGTTAAATATAGAATTGTTTTTAAATTTTGTTTATTTATTTTTAAGTCTTTGCAGACAATGGCTCCACAGAAACCTATCTGAACTACATCCGCCCACACAGTCAAGATCACTCAGATCGGGGGACTCTAATTTACTATCTGTCCCTAGAACTAGACTTAAAAATAGGGGTGATCTTGCATTTGCAGTCATCGTCCCTAAGCTATGGAATAGAATAGCCTACTGGTTTACATCAAATCCGGCCAAACTGTTTTCTTGGCCTTGAAAAGCACTTTGGTCAACACCGGTTGTTTTTAAACGTGCTATTCAAATAAAATTGTATTGTATTGTATTTAAAGCAAACGTCTCTCTGGGCTGATGCAAGAACTGTGAGTTTGGAGAAAGTATGATTTGAACTCGGGATGGTCGGGTCAAAAGCTAAACCAACGGTCATTACTCTACACTCTCCACTGTAATTGTGTCTTTTTCAACCAGACAGTGAAGGGTGGGGTTCAAGTAAACCGACCATTAATTATGAATATAATATTTAATAATTAGAATTTAAAATTGTAATTATATAATGAATAGAGAGTCACAGTTTTACTTTTCAATACGGGCAGTGTTTCCCAAGCCTGTTCCTGGGGGCGCACCAACCTCCCTTATCTGACCCATGTATTCCTGGGCTGCGTTCCACTTATTTATGCCCTTCCCTCGCTAACTTCCCCCGTCTTGTTGACTCGGATGTACATCATTGCTTACTTTGCGTCAGTTCTCACTACTGGCAGAAGCCATGCAATTGAACTGAAAAGTTCTTAGGCTTTATCACTTTGAACCCACTTTGGAATTGATTTATTATTTAAATTTTTTCCTTTATGAATTTGTTTGATTGACCATTCCATATGCCTATAGGTATGTTTAAGCGGTAACACTTTATTTTGATAGTCCACTTTAGACATTCTACTTACTATAAGTAATTTTTCAACTACATGTCAACTAACTGTCATTAGAGTATTAGTAGACTGTCAGCTTAATATCTGCTAACACTTTATTTTGTTGGTCCCTCAACAGACATTCAACTAACTATAAGTAACTTGGCGACTAAAAGTAAACTTATTCTCCTAATCCAAAGCCTAACACCTAACCATAACCTAACAGTCTACTGACAGTCTACTATACTAATACTCTAGTGAGAGTTAGTTGACATGTAGTTGAAAGTTACTTATAATTAGTAGAACGTCTAAAGTGACCATCGAAATAAAGTGTAACCGTTTAAGCTTTTTTGGAGAAAATATATAAATGACACAAATTAACATTAATCCTTTTGCTTTCCTGATTTTTTTTTAGCCCATCCCATGGTAACCCCAGTTTGGATCCAGCCGCACTTCAGATAATGCCATTTTTTGATGGACAAACTGCCAAACATTACCCTTAAACTGTAATCACTACAATCACAAGCTGTAATCATTGCCTTAATAGTCACATTAAGCTTTTGTTGACAAATCAGCAGAATTAAGGCATTTCAGGTTCAACCATATCTAATATTCCTGCTATCAAAACCACCATCATTTTCTCTTTTCAAACAATCTATTAATATGTACAAGGCCTCATGAGAAAATACATCCATTGTTAAAGCTGCATGCATGATGGACATACTCAAGTTTGTTACTGTGACAACCAATGTTCATATGCTAGCAAAAGAAAACAGAAAAAAAATCTGATCCGTCTAATTATTATTTTAACAGTTAGTCTTGGTTGGTTGGTCAATTTTAAGGAAAAAAAAACTAATCGAATTTTCTCTACTGTGTGACCTGACCATTGACCAAAGGCAATGGAACACAAACTAGACCAAGGCTGGCACTGCTGTAGACTATATACAACGGACTAGACGGAAATCAAAGGTCAGTTACTAATGTAAAGTTACAGGTTACAACATTTTAAATACAGTTTTGATTTTTTTTTTCCATATCACTCTCTCTCTCTCTTGGACTACAGAGAAAGTAGATTCTGCATGAGATTTTTTTCAAACTAAGATTAGTATTACAATTTATCTAAAGCTATGCCACATGTCAAAGGTTTCATTTGTTGGCCACATACGTTATAAAATATGTCTTATTCTAGTGAAGGATATTGTTCATGACTTTGGATTGTAGTGGTCAGTGTACTGAAAATACGTATGCGGCTGACAAATACAACTTCTGGAGTACTCAGCCTTTGAAATGAGACACAGCTCAAAGGCTGTAGTGCCTTGATGAGGTGCCTTGAAACTTGCAGGATTATTCAGTGTGTTGATGTAATTTCCACTGAAACAAGAAGACAGTGCGACACATATTAAACAGCACCTCCCCTTTTTAAAATGGCCAATAGCGTTTTGTTCATGTCACAGCTCGGCAAGAGCCGTGGAGCTCGTCAAACAACTCTAGAGATTCTAGAGAGCCTTTGATTGGACAGGAATTTGACGAGAAGCTGAAGTGCAGAGTGATGTCATCAAAATCATTGATCTATAACGGTGGAAGTGTGATACTGTAAGTTTTGAACGCTTACTTAGATAACCTTAAGGATAACATTAAAATAAAAGCAGAAAAAAAAAATTAGATTTGATAGGGGCTTTAAGTCTTCAGAATTGCTTGGTATGCAGGTATCGTGTGTGACCCGATACCGGCACTAAGCGGAAGTCAATTCTGCAGGATAGAGGGCCGAAAGTTGCTCATTCCCGCTCTAAATGAAACTGTTTAAATACTCAGATCCATGACATATTTGTGAAAGCATTTGAAAATACATCTTTCTTTGATAGCAAAATGATTTAGTTGTTCAAACAAGTTAGTAATGCGTTGATAGCAATGTCATACACACGGTAATAAAATGAATGCCGGCCATGACACTAAGATTGAGCAGCATTAGGATAGTCTTCTTATGAAATGTTTTTCAACATGATTTTGGTTTTTATGATATCTCATCAATATGAATGATTTCTAGAACATTTACACCATTAAAGGAGTAGTTCACTTTTGAAAAAACTTTTGCTGATAATTTACTCACCCCCATGTCATCCAAGATGTCCATGTCTTTCTTTCCTCAGTCGAAAAGAAATTTAGGTTTTTGATGAAAACATTCCAGGATTTTTCTCCATATAATGGACTTCAATGGGAACCGGATGGTTCAGGTCCAAAAGATAGTGTTAATAACAGTTTCAGATGCAGCTTCAAAGGTCTTTAAACGATATCAGACGATGAATAAGGGTCTTATCATGCGAAACGATCGGTTATTTCAAAACTTATTCCAAAAATGTAACTTTTATAAGGACAAATGCTAGCCTTGCTATATTCTGTGAGGCGCGTTTGCAACGTCACGTATTACGTAATTACGTTCAAAAGCTCACGGGCGATGTAGCCGAAAGTACAGAGTCAGTGTTTACAAGTTGAACGCATAGGTTGAACGTGAAAACTAACTCAAACACCGTTTACAAAAGAGGAATTAAAAGGAAAAACAACGATGTCGGACGATTTTGATTCTGTACTTCCGGCTACGTCGGCCGTGACCTTTTGAACGTAATTACGTATTACATGACGTTACAAACGCGCCTCAGAGAATATAGCAAGGCTAGCATTTGTCCTTATAAAAGTTACATTTTTGGAATAAGTTTTGAAATAACCGATCGTTTGGCATGATAAGACCCTTATTCATCGTCTGGTGTCGTTTAAAGACATTTGAAGCTGCATCTGAAACAGTTATTAACCGTCTTTTGATACTTGAACCATCCGGTTCCCATTGAAGTCCATTATATGGAGAAAAATCCTGGAATGTTTTCATCAAAAACCTAAATTTCTTTTCGACTGAGGAAAGAAAGACATGGACATCTTGGATGACATGGGGGTGAGTAAATTATCAGCAAAAGTTTTTTCAAAAGTGAACAAATCCTTTAACACCATTCTTATCTAACTGTCATAGCAACCACCTTTCACCATCCAAACAGCCATCAATGGACAAAATCCTACAGTACACTTTCACATTGAATACCCCTTTCACCTGAAAATATGTATAGAATAAGAATAAGAATGTATAGAATAATCGTGGTTGTGAATTTAATTTCTATCCTTAAAAAAAAAAATCACAGTTTAAGATAGCATACATTACCTTAAAAATGTCCTCCGGGCAGTTTGTTATCTTTTTCCGATCTGTGCAAACATCTTGGTTTTCGTCAACATTTTTGCTAGATAAGTGACGTGAGATCACAGAGTTTTCTTTTGGTGTATCTGGTTCTTCATATCTTGGGTGGCTCTCAATGGTGGCAAGAGAGATATGAGTCGAGCTGAGCTGAGACTGGGATTCATCCGAGTTATTACACAGGGAATTGCTATCTCTCGGAGAGTCTGGGCAAGTTCTCCAGGCTTTCAGCACCACAGGAGGAGAGCAATCCACCTTGTCACTGATGTCAGTAGATGACGTAGATTTACAGTGATCTGAGGTATCGGCTTTGTGCGCACTCCTGATTGGCATATTGGGGATGAGCTCTCCTGACTGTTCTGTTCTCAAATGAAGAGGCGACTGCTGTCCTTCAGGCGGGGAGAATGAGCGCGACGAGTTTCTCCATTTCATTGCTGTCTCAGCCACACTGTTGAAAAATCGGAGAAGGCCTCGAAAATGGCTGCTTTTGCCATCGAGGCCCGTTTGTTCAGGTGCAGAGTTCAAATCTTTGACCTGCAGCTCAAAGCTGACCGAGCCATAGTCCGAATCAATGGTTTTGTCCAGGGTATTCATTGACTCAAAGCTACTCTCTGCCAATGTCTGACTTCCTTTTCCTTTGATGGAAATTCTTCTTAGGTAATTCAAAACATCCCCTCCCTTTGACCATCGTCTTCTTTGAGGTATCTTGAGGCTGTGCTTCACGTAGCAGGATTCCTGTTCCACCACAGACGAATTGTTGCAGTTTGAGACGTTGGGGTGAGATTTTTTTGTATACGTGACTCTTTCTGACAACTTATACCCATTTTGGTTGCTAACGGTGTCCTTGGTCTCCTGCTGGACATTCTCTGGGCTTGCAGCTGGGCCTATGTCCTCAAATGAACAGTAGAAGTCTGCAGTGTGTCCTGCAAATGAATGTCTCTTGGCCTTATTCCTAAACACATGCTTGAACTCTGAAGAAGGAGATTCCTTGCACATGTACACATCCTCCACGTCTTCTTTCAGGTCAATGTCGAATTTGGCATCAGAAATCTTACCGGCTTTCCCTTTAAAAACAGATGGGGACTTTAATTTCTTGAAGGACCTTACTTTGTTTGTGATCGACAGTTTTAGAAAGGACGCTTCGCCTGGGAGGATCACTGAGTGAGGTCGCCTGTCCAGGTCAGAGGTGGCCTTGCGGCGGTTCAGGATCCTCCAGATGGCCGCAGTCCTGGAGCGCCGGTTTGGTTCCTGTTTTTCTCTTCTGAGAGTCTGACAGGGAGTAATGGAGTCTGATGAATTGGACTCTGGAATCCATGAGATCTCAGTTTTGCTGTCTTCGTCAGCTGAGACATTGAAAACACTATTGATAAATCCATTGGTAAGATTAGACTCTGAAACGGGGTTGGTTGTGCTATCCATCCTCTCTCATTTTAAGACAAAATGTCAGGTGTCCAGTTTAGGAAGCATCATTTTTGAGAAAATCTGTGATGAAAACAAAAATCACACAATATGGGTTTCTTATGTAAAACAACAACATTATCTGTATTATTTAACATACATTTAGATATATCCTCAGGATTGTAAATTGCCAATATGCCCATTAAAGACAAACAAGGATACTTTTACACTTGTTCTTAATTCAGGTCCACAATGAACTTGAAATAGCCTATCCACCATGAACCACCTTTTCTTTCTTTCTTTCTTTCTTTCTTTCTTTCTTTCTTTCTTTCTTTCTTTCTTTCTTTCTTTCTTTCTTTCTTTCTTTCCTTCCTTCCTTCCTTCTTTCTTTCTTTCTTTCTTTCTTTCTTTCTTTCTTTCACACAATCTTTATAAATAAACACACACAAACTACTATTTAAATGTTTGTTTGGTATGTAATCATTTTTAAAAGAAATGTACACTTTTATTTAGCAAGAATGATTTAATTAATTACATTTTTTTAAGACTGTTTTCAACTGTCATACAAATATTACAATGATTTCTGTGAGTAATGGCTGCTGAAAATACAGGGGGAAAATATATGTATATATATATATATATATATAAACAAGTGTATATGTTTTATATTGTTTTAAGTATATATATATATATATATATATATATATATATATATATATATATATAAACAAGTAAACTTTAAACTTTTAAACGATAGAGTTTCATAATCCTATAAAATCGGAATGTACTTACAATAGAAAAATCAGACAATGTTATTAACCCACACATCAGGAAATTCCTATTCTGTGATAAGAAAATGGATTTGGAAAAACTTACCAAATTAGACTTCTCCGGTTGTCTCATAGAAGAACAAAAAACATTCTGTGTGAATCCTTTAACATTAAAAAGGATTTTCCAGTATAATCATTTGGACGACTGTTAATCCACAGCATTCTTCAGAAATGGTCAAGGGTTTTTCTCAGCCTGATGCCCCACAGAGACCGAACAGACGCCACATACACACACGCCCAGTTCCTCTCATTAAGTTTGAAGTCATGATCCAGTTATTTTTGCCACTCTTCCCTTGCAACTACAAACACTCTAAATGGAACACACTATTTGACTTGGTCAGTCCTTTTCGTCACTTCATTGGCAGTGATTTGAAAGAACTTTCAAAATAATTCATTGCCACGGTAGTTTTGAATATGTCCACCAGTGCAGTGGTGAGCACTCTAATGTACATAATAAATCAACACAATAAACAAAACGTAGGGTCAAAGTTTGAGGGCCTATTTTAAACACTTCCTTTTTGTCCTGTTTTGGTATACTGTAATCACATGCAATTTTCCTGCTCTACACAGGAAAGAGTGGATCTGAGTGAAAAAATGCTTTAAGTTTGACAAAGACAGGAAGCCTGGCTGACAGCATGTAAATATCTGCTCCGTACACTCTTTCCCTTCTGTCTGTGCTGCACCATTGTGAGGGAAAGACAATTGGGTTTTCTTTCCCCTTGTGACTCAGTACGCTTCAGTTTGTCAACAACATACTGCCGCTGTAGCCATTTCATCAGCTAAAACATATTACTGACACACTGTACACATCAAACAGACATACACATTTAAAGGCTTTTTTTTTTATTGGCGTCAACTTTTCTTAAACTGTGTCTACTTAAAAAGACAAAAGACCATAAAGCATTCTCCAAACGCCTCACATTCAGCACGCTTCCTGTGCATGAGCAGGCAGCTTTCCTGCTATCCATTTCTGTCACAATGCACATCCTGGATAAGTTAACCCTCCTTTATTTTTATTTATTTATTTGCTTTTTAAAACCAAAGGCAAGACTTAATGATTTTGTCAATGAGCTGAATACACACAAACGTTGAATTCCTGTTTATACAGACAGAGGGACGATTAATGGGGGGAAAAAAACTGGACTAGATTCAGAAGTTGTGACTCAAAATTAAAGAACATTTTATCAACTACCTTTGATGTTTGTTCCATATAATCTCCATTTCAAAATGTTGTTCAAAAAGCACCTCGTGTGATGTCATCACTTTTTATCTTGTAGAACAATTGGCCTTTTCCTTAGTTTCCTGTGACATAGTTCCAGATCAACATCATGATAGTGTAGGCGCACACACACACACAATGGTTTGAGCTAAACCTGAACTTAAAATGAACTTGGATTTTTTTTTAACAAACTATATATTCTACACTAACCCTACTTCTAAACCTACCCTTCACAGAAAACTGTTTTATTTAACTGCCACATTTTGCAATGATTTCCGTATGATAATAAGTCGTTTAAAAAAAAAAAGTCCCTCCAAGTCCAAGGTAAAAAATTACTGGTATTACTATCCTTGGGACATTTGAATGGTTTGAAGCTAAATCTGAACTTGTTTTTACCAGGATCTATAGGCAAAGCTCGCTTTAGTAAAAGTATAAAGAACCAGTAAAATTATATTTTAATAGTATTTAAAATCTGTCATGGTTCTCTACAGTTAGTTTCATTTTCAAAGACTTTTAGTTTGTTTTTTAGAACAGTCACATTTTCTCCTTTGTCTCAGTATTCCGCCAATCATTAGTTTCTATGGAGACTGATTAATCTTCACAGCTGCTTATCATTTAGTTTATTATGTCTGTCTATTTAAGTTCCTCTGTTTGCATCTTTGTCAGGTATTGTTTGTGCATAGCACACTGGTTCATTTTGTTTGCCCATATTGAATAAATCATCTGTCATTGGGAAATAGCCTACTTATTTATCTAATTTGGGATGACGCAACAAATATAAGGTTGTAATGCAAGTAAACAAAAGAATATTTATTAGTGTTTTTTTTGTGTTTGTTTCTTTACAGCAGGTTACAATGTGTTTTGTTTATTGTTGAAATGGGAGGTTGTGTTCTGTTATGAAAATCAATTTCCTGCTCTCTTGCTCTTCTGAAACTTGATTAATTCTTAATCTTACTAAATTTGAACGAGCAGTTTAACTGTTAGAAACCAGTGGCCAATAATGCATCACATTAAAGTGCCCTTGTTATTACCTTTAACTTAACTTTAGTGTTGGAATGAGTTATCAGCAATTCCACTTCCTGTTTCATACCTACTTCATTATCGCCCCGTTTTACACACAAGGCTTTAACCTAGTCCCAGACTAAAATGCATGTTTGTGCTGGTTTAACTGAAAACAACTTGCACTGGCATACCTTCTTAGTGAATAAATATCTTCCCAGATAGCAGACTGACATTGAATCAACGTGGAAATATGACATCGAAACAACGTTGATCTGACATTGTTTTGCTCATCGAATTAACGTTGAACCAACGTCAGACGCGTCATTCTTTCAAAACTAACGGAAAATCAACTTGAAATCAACGCGTTGTTTCAACGTTATGAAAGCAAACCAATTTTCGATTTTCATTTAGCTTTGAAGAATATGCCGCGTCTGACGTTGGTTCAACGTTAATTCGATGATTAAGTAAGTACACCAGTAATGTCTACACCTCAAGTAATACACCAGTAATGTCTCTTTCAAAGGCATGTTTATAAAATATATTTAAATGTCCTGATTGAACTAAGGCTCATTGCTTAATTGAAGCCCTATCTGTGAAAGTATGTTGACACCCTTTTCTGATTAATGGTGTTCTAAATTGTTGAATGAATTGTTCTAAATTGTTAATTTCCAAGCAGGGACACGTTCCACACACAAAAAAAGCTATAAGCATGTATAAAGCATCTGCTGTGTTTATTATTATTATTATTATTATTATTATTATTATTATTATTATTATTAAGTATAAGTAGTATTCTCTGTCAAATGAAACAGCAATAAAATTGTGGCCCTATTATATTATAGTTTACTTTGTCAATACTGACGCCTAGTGGTCACCAGCCATGTTGGATTTTCGGAGCTCATGGTGCAGAGTCTAGAGGTAGGTGGATCCCCTCACGTCCATCCTTCTTGTTTTACTCTTGAAAAGGCACAATCTGTAAGTTTAAAATGTAAATCTATGCAGTAACATATAGTTCTTTGTATTTTGATAAGTTATGCATGTGTTTGAGACCTATTACCACGTGAGATTCTAAATGTAACTCGAGACGTGATTGTGATGCTAGATTCTTTTTTCATTGTAACATCGCTATGTTCTAAGTCATATGAAGGTGACTTATTATGCATCTTACATTTCAGTACATCTTAGATATTGTTTTGAGCCGTGACCATAACTTTGTAAGAGATAGTATTTCTTTAATATTAGTGTTAATTTGTCTTACAGTTTCACATATTTTCAGGTTTTCAGTTGTCAAGGCACCTTAATTAGCTATTTTAACAATATAGATAAAGCAGCTTTATAGTGATAATTGGACTTTAAAGTAACAGAGATTGTTTTGGCTTTACAGCAGGTCTAGAATAAAGATATTGTCCCGCTAAAGTTAGTTTTGATTGATTCACTTCTGTTGCAAAGATCATTAGCTATGGGCTCTATGCACGGCAGTATTTCCGGTGAAGCATTAGGGATGCTCGATAACTTCCGCCGATCGTAGAGTCCAATGCAATACCGAGAATTTATATTGAATTTTATACTCCATGGTTAAACTAAAGAAACGTTAGTCACAAAAACAGATAAAACAGACACCCCTTGTTGTGTTTATGCTTCTTTTTAAAAATATATTAAATAAATATAACTATAGTTATATTTATTTATATATAAAATTACATCTAAACGTATGTACGTTTCATTTCAAAGACTGGAGGACAGTAAATTTTGAAGACTCTGCCATAATCCTGTTTTCCTCGGTTTTCCTCCACTTTAATCTCCACAACCGGAAATGGACGAGCATCCTTGCGTCAAATGCGGAATTTATGCGTGCATATAGCAGCCCATTAACTTAACTAGCATAGCCATGTGAACCGGAACCATTCTGACAACGTTTTATCTGTACACAGGTAAAGTGAAGGAGGCCTTCACTGGGGAGAGACTACTACTTCAGGACTGCGTTGTCGTCGTGTCCAGGCACAGGTCAGTCATCAGATCCAGATACAGCTTGGTTTTGGCAGACTGTAAACCTCATGATAAACAAATACACTAATATTAGCGTAGACACCATCTTTCTTATGATGTAATGAGTACATCAGGATTCATGGGAAGTGTTCCTGGTTCCGGTTGACCTAATCTACGCAGCCTAACATACAGAAGTTTATAATGTGTTATGTGTATGCTAGGTCATTAGAGATTTGTTTTTAGTCTAGATTTGAACTGATAGAGTGTGTCTGCTTCCCGGGCAATGTTAGGAAGACAGTTCCAAACTTTTGGTGCTAAATTGGAAAAGGATCTACCGCCAGCAGTCGATTTTGAGATTCGGGGTATTATCAACTAGACAGAATTTTGAGATCGCAATAGACGTGACGGACTGTAATGCGTTAAAGGAGTAGTTCACTTTAAAAAAAAAACTTTTGCTTATAATTTACTCACCCCCATGTCATCCAAGATGTCCATGTTATTCTTTCTTCAGTCGAAAAGAAATTAAGGTTTTTGATGAAAACATTCTAGGATATTTCTCCATATAATCCACTTTACTGGTAACCAAACAGTTCAAGGTCCAAAAGACACTTTCAGTGCAAACTGGTCAAAGGGCTTTAAACGATTCCAGACAATGAATAAGGGTCTTATATCAAGCGAAAAGATCGCTAAAAAAAACAAAGTTCAAGACAAGTATTAAAGGCTGTAAAACTTGCTCTGCTCTGTGATGTGCGTTCATGACTCTCCTGTTCGAACTCGTTCATCAACATGAACAAATCTTTTTTTATATCATTTGGTTCATTCAACGAACGAAATGAATGAATTGACTCTGGAAAAGATTTCGTTCATTTTGAAGTCCCACAAATCGTTTTATTCTCCCGCAACGCATTACCACCCGTGCTCGACCATCAAGTCTAGTTGTAAATGTTAGTCCCGCGGGAGTCGACCAACCACCAGTCCTTGCTTGATTGCACTTTTATTTATATATTTTTTTATCAATAGGCTAAACTTTCATTACAAGTTGGTGAGTTGTCATTTTGTGATGAATAAACTCCTGAATAAAAATAAAAACAAGTTTGGTCTGATTTAAAAAAATAATATTTTAAATGGATTTGATTGGTTTGTCGATATTGAGCGCGGGAATGTTTATTTGTGTCCTAAGCATAGTAGCACTTAATAACGATAGCTGTTGCATTGTGACAATTGTGCTGTATATAATATATTATGACTCATTATATTATGATATATTATATAATCATCAATATATTATGTCATTTAAATCTGGATATTTGTGATATATTTACCACCTTTATAAAGGACGTTTCCCCCTAATCTTTTTAAATACATGATTATATTTCTTAATGATTCCTCTTTCATTTAAAAATTCGTTATTTGATCACTAAATTAAATTAGAATAAGATACTCTATGACTGTTATCAAATTAAATCATTTACATTAAATATTACACATTAAGTGTTATGAGATTGTTTTAAATCTTTTTTTAAAAAATATACAAATAAGAAAAGTTGAAAAAATGACACTTAAACTAAACTTAACTGCCAGTAGATGGCGGTAAGGGATAAGCGGCTGCGGTGTTATCCGAGTCATTGAGTCATTTGTTCAAACGATTTGTTCAAACAGCCGATTCATCAAGAATAAAGTAGTCGTTCAGAATGGGTCATTGAATCTTTGACTCAACTGATTTGTTTAAAACACGCAATCATTAAGTAATGAAAACATGGTTGACTGCGAGATGCGATTCTGTTTCTGCTGGGATCTTTGTTTTAAAATAGAACAAAAAGTCAATATTGCATCTAAATGTAAGCGACTTAATATGAATTACTTGTTTATTGAACTGTCGAAATCAGTGTTGCATCACTGCATTACATCACACATTCAATCGTGATGGTATTCAGCACTTGGTTGTATGGTGTTGCTAATAAATAAAAAACTAACTTACATTTTGACATTTTTACCAGTATGCTAACTGAGTTTCTTTGTGTGAGCTGCAGTTAATATTACTGCTGCAGTTACTATTTGTTTCATCGAGAGGCTGCGCGAGCCTTACAGCACAAATCTAGCATCAGTTATGAATTTGAATAGCATCAGTACATTATGATTACTATTGATCATTATCATTGTATATCATACATATTCAATTCATAATCGGTCATATCATTTAATGTTATTATCCAATTAGGGAATTAGGTTTATCTCAGAACGTGCCCCCCTGAAAAAAATAATGTAATGCCCGTCCGTGAATTTGTGTCTGGTGCTGGGTCTGTGCGATACTCTAGTAGACGGTTGCATAGTTATAATTTTGTCCCTGATATTATCAATCATATAAGGGAAGAAGTTCATAAGGTCATTACTGCTGTGCTGCTTGGAAACTACTGGGCTTAAAGCTTTATTTTTTGTTAGTTTAGCCACTGTTTCAGATAAATACTGAACCTAGGGTTTTGTTTATTTTCAGCTTTTAAGGCCTCTCTATATGCAATTGACCTCTCTTTCCATGAAATGCGAAATACTTCTAATTTAGTTTTCTTCCAGCTACGCTCCATTTTTCTGGCTGCTCTCTTAAGGGCCCGAGTGTGCGTTGTACCACGGTGTTGGACTATTTTCTTTAATCTTCTTTAAGTGCAACGGAGCAACTGCGTCTAAAGTGCTGGAAAAGAGAGAGTTAAAAGTTTCTGTCACGATATCGAGTTCTTCTAAGCTATCCGGGATGCTGAGATGATGGAACTGATCAGGAACATTATTGATAAAGCAGTCTTTAGTGGCAGAAGTTATAGGTCTAACATAATTGTAGTCTCGCGTAGCCAGACCTTCAGACTGACGGCTTATGTTTAGCCAACGTTCCGTGGGCGTGACGTCTTGAGGCTGAGACTAACATAATTGCAGAGGTGGAAAGAGTACTGAAAATTTGTACTCAAGTACAAGTAGTTGCTAAAATAATACTCGATTACAAGCAAAAGTACTGGTGTTAAAAATGTACTTAATTAAAAGTACAAAGTACCCCTCTCAAAAACTACTCAAGTACTAATTACTAATTACTTTTAGCCTGTGATATTTATTTACTTTTATGGAAACCAAGTTATAAAAATGGTCTAATATGATTATTATTATTAATTAATTATAATGCAAAATAAATAAGCTTATTGGGTTATTTTATTCATAAACTTCTTTTTTTTTTACAATAAAGATTTCCAAAAGTACCCTACTAATATTTCAAAAGTTTCAAAAGTTATCAGCATTTAGCACTGACACAAATGTGCCATCTAGACAGACTGTCAATTAGTGCAGTTACACTGTTATGCCAGTGGGTCATGGCCGGCAAGATACTCTTTTTATGAAAGTCATTATTAAACTCTTCATTCTAAGCTTAAAACACGGATTCAATATTAATACAACAATGTGTTGACAATGACATACAATATAACTTTTTAATCTAACTTTACAATGCTAAATCTTTATTACGGTATATGTGCTTGTCACCTGAGTAACGCTGAAGCCCATGTTTCAAGTGATGTTTTTAGTCAAATTATCATGAGGTCTACCCAACTTTAAAAAAACAACAACAACTGAACTATCACATATCACTGCAAAAACAAAGTTTCTATAAAACATCTCATTTCCTTCCTCTGTATAAGAACAACTCCTCCATGTGGGGTCATGGGCACTCATCATCTGGTATTTCTTCAGAATTTTCAATGAATTCAGCGTCTCGAATCTCCATGTCCATAACGGCAAAGTTCTTTGATAACACTAAAATACAAACTGAAGGACGTGTGAGGACGAATATAGCTCTCCAGAAACCGGGCTTTTTTCCCGCTCCAAAGGGTTTTTATTGGCCCGCCCACGATCAGTTATTTCCATTGGATACCCAAATGCTGGTCAAAGATTTGAATAATTGTTGAATTCAAATTGTACAAGTACTTTGTAATTAATGGGATTTTTAAAGTAGTGAAGTACATTACTTAACTTAATTTGTACTCAAGTACAAGGAAAATTACAGACTAAAAAATGTACTTATAAAAGTACAAGTACACGAAAAAACTACTTAATTACAGTAATCTGAGTACTTGTAATTCGTTACTTCCACCTCTGCATAATTGTAACGAGGAGTCAGCTTTGCAGCCTTGGCTAAGTGAAGTTTACATGAGACTAGATAGTGATCTGAGATGTCATCGCTCTACTGCAGAATTTCGACGGCATCAACCTTGATTCTGTGTGATTAATATTAGATCTAGAGTATGATTACGACAATGAGTAGGTCCTGACATGTGTTGTCTAACTCTAATAGAGTTCAGAATATCTTTAAAATCCAATCCCCATTGCATCTTTTCATTATCTACATGTATATTAAAATCACCAGCTATTAGTACTTTATCTGCAACCAGGACTAATTCTGATAGAAAGTCAGCAAGTTCTTTGATAAAGTTTGCATGGTGCCCTGTATACAGTAGCCAACACAAATCTCAAACGTGATTTATCATTTACAGTACATATTGTTACATTAAGCACCAACACTTCAAAATAATTATATTTGAAACTAGATCTCTTAGTAATTCTGAAAATATTGCTACAAATTATAAATGACAACAGCACCTCCCCCTTTTGCTTCAAATTGACTAGAAATCAATGCATTTCTAGACTACACAACTTTAAACGTCGACAGGTCGCTGTGCTGTTCAGACTACATGACTTGCTGTCTGAAATTAAAGTTGCTGTGGTGTTTTCACTGTATGTGACACTACGTAAATTATACACAACAGGGGGTCGCACACTACTCAATCTGACAACAGCTCTGTCACCCAATGACTCTATCTAAGCCCAAAACCACGTTTCATCTCAAACACATGCAAGAAGTGAAATGATTCGAAACTAGCAAAACAGGAGTCGATTATTTGGAAATGGTCGTCAGGAAGAAATTAGCCCTGCAAGCTGTTTGCGCGATAATCTGTTGAGAAAAACCCATAAAAAAACGAGTATGGGTGAAAGAATATATCAGCACACGTGGGCAGCAGGGATTGTCTGTGCTACAGAGAGAGTTAGAGGTGAGTAAAACTCTTGCTCTCTCATTGACTGTAGCTCGTCATGACACTTGACACCACATATGATGTAGATTCGGCCAACAGCTCCAGATATTTATTATGCTAGACATATGTCTGCCGTTTGCGAGGTGTCGGCGAGGCATCGGCGAGCCATTTTGATGCGTTGTTGAGTAATTCACACAGTTGGTGAGCGCTGATTTGCCCTGGTCACAGCCTTACCTGTCTGCAAGCTCATTGACTTGCAATTCAGGCTTAAAATCCTGTTGTGTGAACTTGGCAGTTTTTTTTTTTTTTTTTTGCGCATAGAGAAATGTATTTGGTACATTGGTTTATTTATGTCTACTTATCGGATAAACAAAAAATAATGTTTAAACTATCCTAGCGCCAAACTGTTCTGTGTGGAGGTACAGTAATATACATATTAATATCATGAATTTCTATAAACTACTTTACTTTAAAACAACATGTATTTTGGAAAACACTATACAAATAAAATGAACTTGACTAGAGTTTATATGTCCAGTTGTTACAAACTAAATGCAAGTCAAATGTGGTAAATGATTGTTAATAGAACAAAATGAATGACAAATAGTATCTGAAGTGAGGTTTTGAGGCATGACGTAATTTATTATTTAAAAATAGGCAACTTGAAGATATTATAGAGGCAGAAATCAAATAAAATACAATTATTACCTTTTTCATATAAAATAATGAAAAATTTGAGTTCGACAACAAACACACCACAAGCACAGCTATACAGCATAGTTCAAAACATAATGATAATTAATCATTGAATCATTTCTGAACATTCACCTTTTTCAAATAAAATTAGAGAATAGAATGGCGTAGTTCTAATAGGGGACATTACAACACAACTGGGATTTAAACCCGTCTAGTGTCTTCTGCTAGTGAGATCATTAAATTGCCATCTCAACTGTTAAATAACAGACACATGATTTAAAATGAGAAATCTGATATTATTTGAATCAACACACAAAAAAGAGATTAATCTTTTGTTTGTGAAAAATCAACTTAAGAAATTTACTTTTCCTATGTTCAGTGATCTTTCAATTTTCTTTTCCTTGTTATGGCACAATGTTGTGTCTATATAGTGTTGATATGGCAACTAGTAAATACACTAAGTTGTGTCATGCTAGCAGGTGTGGAAAGTTAGTGTGTTACCTAACCCTGTGTTAGGTTGTCCGCCGCTCACCCCTGCAATATAACTTGTATTGTTTTTTAAAGGGACACTCCACTTTTTTTGGAAATAGGCTCATTTTACCACTCCCCCAGAGTTAAACAGTTGGGTTTTACCATTTTCGAATCCATTCAGCTGATTTTCTGATATTTAGAAGAATATCAGTGAACAGACAGTTTCTGGTCTCATTGACTTCAATAGTATATTTTTTTCCTACTATGCAAGTCAATGAGACCAGAAACTGTCTGGTTACTGATTTTTCTAAATTTCAGAAAATCGGCTGAATGGATTAAAGTGCATATATATATATATATATATATTTCTTCAGTCAAAAATAAATTAAGGTTTTTGATGAACATTCCAGGATTTTTCTCCATATAATGGACTTCATTGGGTACCAGACGGTCCAAATGAGAGTTTCAGTGCAGCTTCAAAGGGCTTTAAACGACACCAGACAATGAATAAGGGTCTTATCTAGCGAAACGATCTGTCATTTCAACAATAAATAAAAAAGTTTAAGTTTTATAAGCACAAATGCTCGCCTTGCTCTGTTCTGTGATGTTCATGACTCTCCTGTTCGAATTCGTTCATCAAAATGAACAAATCTTTTTTCGAGTCATTTCGTTCATTGATTGAACCAAAAGACTCGAAAAAAGATTCGTTCATCCAGAATCCTGGAATGTTTTTATCAAAAGCCTTAATTTCTTTTCGACTGAAGTGTGTAAATTTTCAAGAAAAGTTTTTTTTAAAAGTGAACTACTCCTTTAAGTCGTTAAACTTCAGTGCAGAGTAGACCAGGGGTGTAAATTCTGTCAAACTCCTCTCCTGGAGAGCCACAGTCCTGCAGCAGAGGTCAGAAGAAGCTCTGCATCAAAGGGATAGTTCACCCAAAATTCATACAGGGTTCCAATTCCATTCCATTACAGGTTTGAAACAACTTTGGGGTGAGTAAATAATGACTGAATTTTCATTTTTGGGTGAACTGTGCCTTTAACAAACCATAATTAAGAAGTTTACATACCTTGGCTCGTTGATTAAACGATGGAACAGAATCCATCTTGTCGAGGGTCACCACAAGACAGTTATCATTTTAACCATTAGAGGGCAGAAAATCTTTCACATGAATTGATGTTGTCTTCCATCAACAAAAATAGAACCAAACAAATTTGAAACTCTTTTCGTTTGTTGCATTAACCAGATATTCATAAATTATTAAAGATAAAAAAAAGACATTCCTGTATAAACCATTGTATAATATTTAGATTTCTTAATACAGAAAATATTACAAATATTACAAATCACAACGTTGTACAAATAGGGAAAATAATATTAGTAAAATTTTAAGCTGTGTATTCCACATTAGAAGGGAAATGTAGGGAAATCAGGATACATGATTCAAATAGTCCTTCAGTATTTTTGGAATGTCCAGACAATCTATGGAGCACATTTTGTTTTCCGTGGGAAGAAACTTCCATAAAGCAAGTCGCGCCTGAGACATCAGTGGTTTTGGACAAACTGTATAGAGAGGATTTGGTGTTACAATCACATAAGAATGAATAACAAAATAATAGCAGAGCACATGCACACACACAAACACAATATTTGAGGCTATAGTGAGCACCTCATAGAATCAGTGATTTTCAATCTTAGCAACTACATGCTAATTTCTTTCTAAATCACAGGTTTTCAACTCCGCCCAAGAGATCCACCACTCACCACAATTTTTACCGTATTCTCTCTTATGACACACTGGCCACATATTCACTTTAGGCCTAACAATGGTGTCCGTTAAAGGTATAGTTCACTTTGAATTTAATTTTTGATATGTTTTAGCTTACCTCAAGGGAATCCTGGATGAAGGTGTCTTTGTTTCCGCAGTATTTTCAATTTCGATATTTTTAGGTCAAACCGTTCTTGTCTGTCAGTCATATAATGGATGTCCATGGGGATTCAATGACTCGTAAATGTAATATAATGGATGTCCAACATGATTCAATGACTCGTAAATGTAAGTACACATTGATGGCCTAAAACATGAAACGAGCGGTTTGTGCGAGAAAACGAACAGTATTTATATCGTTTTTACCTCTTGTAACGACAGCCGCAAAGCGCCCGCGCTCTCAGATCACTTGGACGTGGCTGTGGTTACAAGAGGTAAAATCTATATAAATACTGTTCATTTTCTCACACAAACTGCTCGTTTCGTGTCTTAGGCCATCAATGTGTACTTGCATTTACAGTTCATTGAATCATGTTTAATTTGGACCTTGTTTGAGGTGGACCCCATAGACCTCCATTATATGACTCATAGACACAAACGGTTTGACCTACATATATATCAAAATTGAAACTCCTGCGGAAACAAAGACGCCTATCCCTAAAGAACTATCGCTTCAAGTCCATGAGACCGTTGGGTGTCCCATCTGATAGTTCTAGGTCTAAGAAGGGTGCTCGCGAGCGCCCCTTCACTGCCGATCTGCGCCCTCGATGTACACTTTTGCAGAGCCCGCACTGAAGAATGCTCCACAGCAGACTTCTTCCCGACAGTCAAAGCGCCGTTACGTCACGAAAGTGGACTCGTAGGAAGACCGTAGGCATTTCTCAATACAAGTACACAAAGTCTGGACTTGCCAAGTTTACTCAGGAGAATGAACTCCCGAGGGAGGATGCAAGTAGGGCCCTATAAAATCGTTTTTATTTTTTCCCAAATTCCGTTTTATTTTTTCCCAAATTCCGTTTTTCCGTTTTAATTTTTGCAAATTCTGTTTTTTCCATTTTAATTTTTGGGAATTCAGTTTTTTTTTTTACCCTTTAATGTTATTATAGTTGTAAAAAGAGCTTTTAATGTTAATGATTAAAATGTACACAAATAAAATAGGCATTTACTCTTAAAATGACAAATACTGCATGATGCAACATAACACTGTACAAGTACTTCAAGTAACAACAAAATATGGTTATGAGCTTTAAACTGTCCTGTAAAAATAAATTATATTAGTTAATATAAGTTAAAATAAAAGTCACACTCTAGCTGCGTCGTAATGTGTATACTATCCATCCTAAATAGTATGTGACATTACTGTCAATACTATTTCGGGCAAAGTATGCACATTGGGACGCAGCTTCTGTCTCTCGCGCGCACTGTCGAGCGCTCTCTCGGACACACTCGGTCTCTCTCGCGCGCTCTCTCGGACACACTGCGTGCTGTCTCGTCTCTCTCGCGCGCTCTCGACTCGGGCACACACTCGGTCCGGCACCTCATAGACAGGCGTGCACGGAGGGGACTTTGTGTGTGCGTGTGTGCGACGAGTTTCTAAACTTTTTCGCCGACGAAAGCAGAGCCGTGGAGAGCTAGTCTTTCAGTGGAAACGCGGATATTATTTTGATGCCGTCATGAGCTGAAATGACTGGAGGGGTTGTGTCGCCCAGATTTGCTTCCCCATCTCTCTGCATTTTCCCCAGACATACGTTCTTTTCCCACACCAAAACCGAATTTCATCCCAAATATGTAAAATTCCGCGTTAACACTAGATTCCGCGTTTATTGGCCAATTCTGCGATTCCGTCCGTGATTCAGCGATCGTGGAAATTATCCACAAGTTTCCTACGCCCCATGAGGCTTTGCGTCAAAAGTGGGCGCGACTTCCGGTTGGAAGTAAACAAAGCGTGATTTAACATGCTTGACACTCCTTCATACAACAGTTGACAGTCATTCAAGTTATAGCGATCCAAACTAGCTAACGATGTGGGAACACAACCTCAACGAAATTCAAAAGGGTGAAATAACAGTACCTTAACCCTCCGCAGTAGTTGATTGGGAGTATTATAATAACATTATTAATAATCAGTACTCATCAAGGCATGGTGACAGACAGTTGTGCGAGCTGACAAACAATTAAAATAAAAAATACACACTTAGTCATTGTGCTTTGGAGTTTATTCAAAATTATAAATGAATGTGCTGCTTGAATACATTAACTGGCACATTTGGTATTCTGTCAACTCAGGCTTTGATCCTGAGTTTAGGTGTAACATCAGTAGCGAACAGCCAATCACATGCTGATAGAGTTTATAGAATATTAAGAATTTAAACAAATGTACACAGGAAGATTCGTCGTCTTTTGGAAGGTGATGGAAACTACAGTCGTTGGCAGGATCAGAGACGGGCTCTGGTAGGAGCACTGTGATTTCGTTTTCAGCTTATGTTCAAAACAATCACGTTTAAGCCACTGAATTAGTTTAATCCGGTTATACATACAACCGCGAACAGCACATGTTGTCCATGAACTCCGTAACACCATCTCTCATAAAGATTTGCGTCTTTAAATAGTAAAATAATTCTCCGAAAAACAGCTAGCCTCTTCGCTAACTAACACACAAAATACCATTGGAATGCTACTTCCGCCACCTCACCGGAAATTTCACCCACTTTATTTTTTACAGGAGCGCCCCTCGGAAACTTGTGGATAGGGCCCTATGCAAGAAGGAAGCCTCCTTTTCATTTAAAAAAAAAAAAAAAAAAAAAAAAAAAATATATATATATATATATATATATATTTATTAAACGTATTAAGTCACATTAATGTAGTTTAGGCAGAGTACATTGATTATCTTCACTGCATGTATATTTATAACAGAACACGACCCTGCCTCTTCGTTTAAAAAAAACCCAACAACAAACATGTGGTTCAGACAATATGTGCTTGTACTCTGATTATCTTCACTGTAATACAATTAAATATGACCTAAAACACAACCCTGCCTCTTTTTGTTAAATGTCAGGTTTAATGATCAATAATAGCCATTATAAAAGTATAAAAGGTATACGAAGCAAAGTCAGCACTTTAGTAGGCTACAACGGTAAAGGTAAATAGCGTAAATAAATAAATAAAGTTATCAAACTTAGCTCTCAGCCAAAACAATTTGATTGGGAACTAATTATAGATTCATGAGACAAGATTGCCAGTTAGATATACACAATACGAATTATAGCTCATGTTTAAGCACTAAAGATACATCAGAGCCAGCGGCAAACGCCAGAAGCACTAGCCGAGGAAAGGCTGATCCAGCCCGTGAGCGCTGAGCGCCCGGTGACGACTGGATCTCACAATACCAAAACATCAGATCAAATTTTCAAATAGGTGCTATCTTTATAAATAAACCACAGATTTGAGCTTTAAGCAGCTACAATCTCACCTGAAAATACAATGATAAATCATGAATCAGATTTACACCTATGTACAATAACTTATCGATGTCCAGCAATCGATTAAAATAGTACACTGTGTTTAATTTGTTTGTAATATGTGTTGGTGGCGAGAATTTTCACGTGAAGAAATACATAGATCCGACGATGACACGCATGCATTTTAATGGTCCAGTGGCAGAACTTTTGCCAAGCGTGCCGTGAAAGAGGTTCTGGGTTCTAATCCGCACTTGTATAGGGTTTTTTTTTTTTTTATCTCATTATAACCGATTATGTTTACCAGTTGTATGTTTGTGTAATTTCACCGGAACGAATAGAGCGGCAACGAGCACTTTGATCACATGGTTTCAAAAGCAACACATTTCAGTGCTAGATCGCCTCTTATTTAACAAACAAACTAAATAAATGCTCTGCTAGTTAACTAGAGATGTTACACCAAAATAGAGAGAGTTTTGATGAAACATAAGTGAGTATGTATTTATTTTATAACAATACTAATTTCTCACTAGAAATGATTTCAAATTGGAAAACATCAGTCAAAATGTACTATATATTTAAACACAAGCTGACCACCAACTGCAACTTTCAGATGCCATCTTTATTTTATTTATTAAGCTCAACTGTGTTGCACAGGATTGTGGGATATTTGCTTCCTTCAGAAATCGATCAGATTCCTATGCCTTCCTATTGAAGATGTAGCCACAGTTCAGTTCATTGAGCTTATCCCTGAAGAGCTGATGGTCAGAATCATGTGTGTTAAATGGGTCCCCGGGACCGGAGTTAAAAACCACTGCTATATTGTTCCACCCTAAACTATGGGTGACTGATATTTGGGTTGGGAGGGATGTGTGAATTACTAAAAAGCACACATTCTATCTAAAAAGGCATGTAAATAATTAAGGCAAAGTTATAACAGTTAACAATTATAAGCCTTATCTTTAAATCAAATATCTATTTATGCACCACAACTGGCAATCAACAGTCTTGATAGGATACGAGCCACCAAAACAGATTCAGCTTTAATACACAAGCATGCAGAATTTTTTAGTTTTTAATACATTTTTTTTTTCAATAATTTTTATTTTATTATTTATTTATTTATTTATGACATGAATTAAAATACTTGATTTGGGAGTTACAAAATGTTTTATTTATTTATATTTAGTAATATCTTTTGGCCTACCCACAAGTTACTAAGTCCATGCACTAAACCTACACATCACAAACACTTTGATCGAAAAGAACAGATTTAAGTGCACATAGAGTGCTAAAAGTGAATTTCTTACGATGTTGAAATAACAGGTCTTAAAGGGAGAGTTCACCCAAAAATGGAAATTTGCTGTTAATTTACTCCCCCTCAGGGCATCCAAAATATAGGTGACTTTTTTTTTTCTTTACTAAAACAGTAAAGAAGATTTTTAGCTGAAATAGTTGGTGATTCATAAAATGCAAGTCAACGGCTACTGTCACTTTGCCAGTCAAAAAAACATATGCAGACAAACCAAAATGAATACCCATGGCTCCTGACGATACATTAGTACGTATCGTCTACTGCCTACTGAAACGTATCTACTACATAGATACGTTTCTACTGCCGGTGTTCTGTCGATCTGTCCTACCTTGTCAGATTTTCCTACCGTAGCGCAAAATTATAGCCATATCTATCGGTTCATCCTACCTCGTCGTAAAATCCTACTGAGCGTTTCTGCTTCGCGTCTGTGACTAAGTTACATAAAATATTTCTGTGTAACTTTGCCGAATTTTCTTATTAGGCCATGTTACGGTGATTTTACAGCGCAAAGTAACGTTACCTCTTCAGATTGTCCTATGAAATAAACGATAGGATGATTTTACGTTGCAAAATACCTCATCAGATTGTGCTACCAGTATGAAATAAACGAGTAGTATGATTTTACAGTGCAAAATGCCTCATCAGATTGTCCTACCAGTATGAAATAAACGAGTAGAATGATTTTACGTTAATGTTTTCATGAAAAAAATGCTAATATGAATTTGCTTTGTATGAATGTGAGAGTAAACAGTTCTCATTACTGCTATATATCTTTGTATAGTAATAATTGACAAAAATAGTGAAAAACTTACCTCAGATGAAGAAGATCTCGCGCAAGTAGTAAAATATTATGGGCGTGTTGTTCAGCGTGACAAAAAATGACGTATTATTGATGTGCGCATGCGCAGTAAGCCTTGGTAGGACAATCTGACGGGTAGGATGGAATGTCAGAACACCGGGTCAGGGCTGAGCCATGCTAGTGCGTGCCAGGGCTAGTTTCGTTTCCTTTGTCACTTCCGGGGGTCTACTCGCCAGGATTTCTGGTCCGTCAAATACCTTGGGCCAAAGTGGGCCAGCTTGGGCTACAGGCGTGCTCAAGTTTATCGGTGTTATGGAACGTTATAATCTGAAGCAAGATGCACATTTCACTTTTTTATATTGTGCAAAATAATCAATGAAAAAATTAGGAAGTTATAAAATTCATCGAAGCTGAATTTTCTAAGCGAAGCATTCAGCGAGCAACGCTTCAAGTTCAGGAAAAAATAAAGTTGTACAAGGCGATTAAAACGCACAATGGACGAAGCGCAGCTCAGAAAAGGAACTTGCCATAGTTCGACTTGATGGACGATGTGCTGGTTCACCGTCCCTCTGTTAGTGGCGACTCGCGAGACAATCGGGACACTATTGCAGCCACGGCCGGTGAGTTCTCTTTCTAACTTAAAAAAATAAATAAATTCATAATACCCGCTGAAATGGGTTGGGTTGTATGTCGTTTTATCCAGAAAGCCGTGTTAGGGGTGGGGTTTAGGGCAGCGCTGCGGGTGTTGCTGTTATCTCACATTCACCACTATGGACGTTTACCCGTCCGCGGTACAAATGAAACGTTTATACGTACATTCACGTATATGTCATAATACGACAGGAAGCTCGAGCTCCAGACTGCCGTAAACATGCTATTGTATTACAAGTAAAAATGTTGTAAATAATGCTCAGTTTTCTTAACAGACCGGTCATTTCTCTTCTTAAAATCTCCATGTATCATCAGGAGCCACGGGTAATATTTTGATTTACATTTTGTGATTCACCAAGGACCATGGTTTCAGCTAAACATATTCACTGTTCTACTGAAGAACTCGCCAACATCTTGGATGGCCTGAATGTGAATAAAATAACGGCAGAATTTTACTTTTGAGTGAACTATATCACAGATGAATGTATTTCAGACTTACCTCTCTCTTTCAGCAGAAGCATTACTGCTTCATTTTGCCTGGTTGTTTTGTCAACCATTATAGTGGGTAGAAAGACATTTGCTCCAAAGTCTATGAGCAGCTGAATGTATTCTATCCCACAGCCGTATCTCAGACACATCTCCAGGACAGTTTTAGGCTGTTTGATCCTGGTCAGCATCTTTTCCTCAGTGCAGTTGTAGTCTGGGTTCGCTCCGTGCTGCAGTAACAGTTTGAAGCAATCCATATGGCCATAAACAGCTGAAATGTAGAGTGGTCCTCGGCATGTCGTGGCGTTCGAGGCCCAGTCGGGCATTTTGGGCTTGACGTCTACGTCAGCTCCGTGTCGCAGAAGCTCCCTCAGGATGTCCACGTCACCCTCTCGGGCCGCGGTGAGCACCGGGGAGCAGTTGTTATGCAGGCTACCGTTAGGGTTTGCACCAGCTTCTAATAAAGCAACAGCACAGTCTAGGTGTTTGGCAGCGACGGCCGTGAAAAGTGGAGTCTGAGCTTTGACATCTAGGCCGTCCACCTCTGCCCCGTGAGCCAGGAGGACCTCGAGACAGCGCAGGTGACCCTGAGCCGCAGCAGTGCGCAGTGGAGTAACCGGGATGCCCCAGCCACTGCGATGGTTGATGCATTTCCTGTACTTATCCTGAGACAGGAGGTCAGTAAGGAGTTTGTCGTCATCTTTCAAGACGGCTTGATTCAGTTCCTGGCAACAGTTTGTGTCTTCTTCCTCATCCTCTTTGGGTTGAAGAAGAGAAAAGATCTTAGAGATGTCCATCAAACTCATGCTGGTGGACTTATCCAAAAGCATTCTTCAGCAAACTGCTCAAGTCTCCATTCGACAACAGGAAAGAAATAATTCAAATTACTCTCAAGCTCTACAACATAAAAAAGATCAAAATAGTTGTTACATTTAAAGCAAAGCACACTCAAAATCATCCTTTTGTTTCCAAGCCCACACTTAAAGGAGAACTCCGGCGAACAATGAACCTTTGGTCTATTAAAACATCGGTACCTAGTCAATCGTTCCCTGAGTTTTGTTTTCTTGATAATCAAATGTAAAGAGTTTTATCTCTAAAAATTGTTTAGCGTATAATGCTAGTACTGGGGGCATTGACTAAGTAAAAAGAAATCGCTAGTTTATACCACTAACAAGGCTCAAAATAGCCTCACACTCACGCAGTAACATAATGAGGCTCCATACATGCAAAACGAAGCATTGAGAACTTTGTAAGTGTACAGACCGTTTAATAAGAAGATACTTTATGAAGACAGTTCACTTCGCGTATACAGACAGGAGCCATCTTAAAAAATAGTCTCGATAAGTCGATCCCCGAACGCCGTTCATACAGTTCAGAAGTTCGCTGAACTTTATACAGTTCAGATCACTCAGCACGACGTTCGTGGTTTGACTTATCGAGAATATTTTCTAAGATGGCTCCTGTCTGTATACGCGAAGTGAACTGTCTTCATAAAGTATCTTCTTATTAAACGGTAGTGGTGCAACGGATCATCACTGATCCGTGATTCGTTCGGATCAATGTCTTCGGTTCGGCACACACGTGATCCGCGGATTGATTATGAAAAAAAAATAAAATAAAACGTGCGCATGTTGTTCAGTCAACGCACAGCTTCGTCATAGCGAGCGGAGGAACGGAGAAGCTTGAACGCCCCGCGTCATTTCAGGGCTCCAGACCAGACTGCGACCAAAATTTGAGAGTGTGCGACTGAATTTTACATCCAGTCGCACATGTGCGACCAGTAAATTTGCCACACGTTAAACGCATGGTAAAGCGGCGCGTCAATGAATCCGTGACAAGAATAGCGCGCGTAAACGTCTGTGGGAGGGAGACGGAGACAAATATCACAACCTGATGTGCGTCTGAGCAATCAGCGATCTATCGACTCGTTAGTCGTTACCTAGCAGCGAATGCAAACAAAATGAAAGTGGAACGAAAATACGCTACTCATTTATGATTAGGACCGTGGAGCAGCAGCAGCGATCCGAACCATTAACAAAATAAAGCCCCGAACTTGCCAGCCGTGGGCCGATCTCGCTCACGCAACACTGTTACTAGGAGATCCAGTGAAGAAATCCATTGAATTCGCCTCAGAATTAATAACATCAACACCACGAGATCCAGTGAGAAACACTCCGATTCGGCGCAGGTTTCTGTTATAAACCATATCAGATCAAACAGCGCTGACGTGGAAACCAGGAGAAACACTTATAGAAGGCTTTCAGTCCACAAATCAGCCTATATATGATAATGTGTAAGAAATAGTCAAATGCTTACAAGTAGCCTACTACACATCTTTTCCCAGCACTTCAATAATATCATAAATAAATGTTTTATTTTTTTGAATTTTTTATGTGATTACCAACACATTTTTTGTTTATCCTTTAAAGATTGTCCTAAAATGAAAAAAGTACGATGATATTTTCACTACTTTTATTAATTGATATTAAGACATTATAAATGATAATAACTAAGTTAATTTCATCTACACCCTAAATTAAGCTTAGTGATTTATTTTCAGCCCCAGTGCTACCAGAATTTTTTTGTGTTTTTTTTGCCCTCAACTTTGAGTCTGGAACCCTGTGAAGTTAAAATAAAACAGAATATCATAATGTTAAGTCTATTTATTATTAAAGAATTTGTCAGTAGGCTATTACAGTTATTTTGGGGGAAATTTGAATAATTGCATTGCAAGCTGATTTAAGGTGTGCCCCTAAATTTCTGCTTGCGCTCCTAAAATTTTCAGTCAGGGGCAACAGCGCTCCTAGTAAAGTTAGTCTGGAGCCCTGCATTTAAATCACCTGTATGGGACCATTTTGGATTTTCCATCAAATATAACATGAAGGAAAGAGGTTAGTAGATAAAACCGAGACATACCACTGCAGCATTTAAGTAGCCCCTAGTTGCATAATCAGACCGGGCTAAAGCCATCACAAATGCTATCGGTGTGTTGAGGCCACATTCGGTTGTGCAAAACGAGGGCTTTAAACACATACTGAAAGTACTTGAGCCACGTTACGACATGAACTGTTGTGGATGAACTATCCCGAGCATCTGTTGCGCTCACGACAGACAGGTGGACTTCTAGGGGAACGGAGCTATATGTGACGATAACCGTTATCGTCACATAGCTCTCACCGCTCACAATTTAAAAGTGTTAATAATCAAAAAGACAAAACCTATGTTTATTTGTCTTGTCTTTTATTTTTTTATTTTTTTTGCTGATCCGAAAAATGATCCGTTGCACCCCTATTAAACGGTCTGTACACTTACAAAGTTCTCAATGCTTCGTTTTGCATGTATGGAGCCTCATTATGTTATTGCGTTAGTGTGAGGCTATTTTGAGCCTTTTTGGTGGTATAAACTAGCGATTTCTTTTTACTTAGTCAATGCCCCCATTACTAGCATTATACACTAAACAGTTTTTAGAGATAAAACTCTTTACATTCGATTATCATGAAAACAAATCTCAGAGAACGGTTGACTATGTACCGATGTTTTATTAGACCAAAGGTTCATTGTTCGCCGGAGTTCTCCTTTAAGCTTTGTATAAGTAGGAAACCTGTAGTATTTTCAAATGACCATGCTTTCCACCCTCATATCCCACTGAGACGAGAGATTTATGTGTTTTTTGATCAAAAATCGTCATTTTGCATCATCGGAGGATTTTGCGTCCAGAGGCTAAAGACTACAGTCAGTAGTAGGGGCTGTCCCGCATGTTCTCACCCGCCCATAGAGGGTGGATCTCACTCACAGAATGAACACATAGTGTCGGCCATCTTTTTTTGGAAGCTAAGCTAGCAGGCTCTTCTGTTCTGTGGAGAAAGCTGAGTAGTAGGGGTTATCATCCTCTTTTTCCCAGACATGTCCGTCCGTCGATGTCCGGAATTCAGCGTTTGCTTTCTGCAGTCACCATTCATTGTTTTTCATGCACACCTTACATCATATTGTTTCAATATAACTGAATTCATTCCGATTGGTGAATCTGAATGTAATGTTTACGTGAACGCTAAACAAGTTATCGGTTGATGAGTGTTTTAACATTGCTAAGAAAATTCTCGCTCCTCCGTGAGAGATACGAGACCGGTGCGTCTCACAGGTGTCGCTCATTGGTAATCACGCCACCGGCCTCGCGCCGTTCTCCCTCACTCGTCCTGCTCGCCACAGTAAACATGATTATTGGTGACTGTAGAACACAAAAGCCCAATCCCGAAACACATTTTTTGGGCAGACTCATCACGGAGACTCGCTAGTAGCCTAGACTTGTTGTTTAACTACTGCGCTCTGTTACCGGTAGGCGTGGCCTCCTAGGGCAGTGAAGCAAATGCATTCTGGGAGTTGTTGTCTTTCATCCACATGAGCCAAAAATACATTTTCTGGCTTTTCTCAGTCTAGAAAGCTCCAAATTCAAAAATAATTTCTCATTTCTTCTACATAAATGGCCCATTTTAAATACACATTCATATTTCCAGAGGTGAAGTATCCCTTTAATTGTCTGTTTTTGCTTTAGTTCCGAACGAAACAGGATCAACTGTTACACATCACTGAGCAGCAAAGCAACTAATCATCCACATATCTGCTAATGCATAATAATGCTTTTACATAAATAATATAAAGCATAACAGTGAACATTATTATTTAATATATTAATTATTACTCACCCCCATGCTGTACCAACTCTGTAAGACCTTCATTCATCTTTGGAACACAGATGAAGATATTTTTGATTAAATTTGAGAGGTGGATCACTGCCACATAGGCTGCCTAAGGGGTTGAAACTGAATACAGTGGCTCAAGTATATGTTTATCAAGCGACGAGAATACTTTTTGTGTGGAAATAAAACAAAAAAAAAATACTTTATTCAATTATTCCTTTTCTTCCTTCGCGCCTGAGACAAGAGTTCAAGAGATTTCCACGACGCATGCGCGAGAACTGAACAAGAAGTAGTAGAATAAGAACGCAATTCTCACGCATGTGAGACATTTTCTTCAATGACTTTCTGGGCCGTCAAGTTTCAATCCCTTAGGCAGCCTATGTAGCAGTGATCCACCTCTCAAATTTAATCAAAAATATCTTCATTTGTGTTCCGAAGACAAATGTGTGTGTGCGCGTGTAATTTATGCTCTTAATCTTTTTCACACTGAGGGCAGATACACATTGGCTGTATCCGAAAACTGAAAAATACTGCTTCCGCAGGCAGGATACGGACGTAGGATGTCTCCTGAGATCCCGTTGTCTGATCGATTTTTGATATCCCACAATCCTGTGCGTTCAATTCTGTGATTGTTGAGCTATAAAAATAAAGATGGCTTCTGAAATTTGAGGTTGGTGATCAGTTTGTGTGTAAAGTGAACATTTTGACCAACTTTTACCACTTTTGATGACATTTCTAGTTAGTATTGTAGTTATTTAAATAATGAATTTGTTGTCACCAAAGTTCTCTGTTTTGTTATCAATTATTAAATCGTTACGCTGCCTCAGAAGTCTGTCTGAAATCAGTTTTGTGAGGTATCTTCATGCATAAACGCCGTCTGTTAAGTCATTGCCTGACAGGGCAGGGGGGCAACAAGTCAGTTCTTGGCAGCTGCCAGGTTTTGGATGCAGCCTTTGTCCCACCAGAGCACTCATAATGGGAGCACATATTATAACAGGGTTACAGCGGATCACACTGGAAATTTGCCTGATTTTCTTAGCTTCCCATCACATTTGCATGTCCCAAAAGATAAAAAAAAAATAATAATAATTTGGTGAATGAAAAATTTAGAAAACAGAAACAGTTGATTATCAGAAAAGAATGTCAATCTATTCACAATAAAAGAGGAGGAAGTCAATGTAAAACATAACGTCGCAATTAAATTTGTCGCCATTAAAATTTGGAGGTACAGTATTGTGGACTATGCGCTAATGTAAATGTCTGCACAGATTATGCAAATTACTGTCAATGATAGTTTTACATCTGTCTGTACTCAGTCTACCCTTTATAATGAAAGGAATAGTTCACTTTAAAATTGATTTTTGTTATGTTTTAGCGTACCTCAAGTGCATCCAAGATGTAGGTGTCTTTGTTTCCACAGTATTTTCAATTTTCGCGCAACCGCGCGACTTCGCGGACCAAAGCGCCTGTGCCTTCTGGTCACTTGGACGTGGCTGTGGTTACAAGAGGTAAAAACGATATAAATACTGTTCGTTTTCTCACACAAACCGCTCGTTTCGTGTCTTAGGTCATCAATGTGTGCTTACATTTACGAGTCATTAAATCATGTTTAATCTGGACTTCTCTGTGCATGATCTGAGGTGGTGACCATACACCTGCATGACTGATAGACACGAATGGTTTGACCTAAAAATATCAAAATTGAAAATACTGTGGAAACAAAGACACCTACATCTTGGATGCCCTTGAGGTAAGCTAAAACATATCAAAAATTAAATTCAAAGTGAACTATACCTTTAATGAACATGCATTAATGTTTATAGATAGTCCAGTACAAGCCTATGCTGTTGTAAATATCACAAAAACAAAATATTTTCATTTGTGGGGGATTGGGTTTAAGTAACACACAATTTGTACTATTTTGTTTTGATGTGGATGGAAACCTCCCATTAAATTACAAATTATAGCCTAATAACAATAATGAAATACAAAGCAGTTGATGCATATTATAATTAAATATTGTTTGCCAAAAGATCATGTACATTACTAAATATTTGAAAATAACAATATTTAAAACAAATGGAAATTTGCCCTGATCTGATCTTTTTTTTTTTTGAAAAACTTTATTTGAAAAAACAGTTCAAATAAAATCTACCTGTCAGTTTAGATCTACCTTCATTTTACAGTTAAATCTTGTCTGTCAGTATGAGTTTGCTGTTAATTTGTTAATAAAAAGATTTTGTTGATTAAAGTTATGATAGACGGGATGGATTTTCATTTGGTGCATTGAACTGACAAAGCGTATCCTAATGTATGACTAGCTGTTGGAATTGTGTAATTGAACATTTGACTCGAAACCAAATATCAACTGAGATATTGCCCTCTTAACAACTATCCGCTGTGTTAAATAGCTCTGGTGTCCATTATATTTAGCATCTGTTTGAGTTATAGTCACAGTCTGCCAAATGGCACCCATGAACAGAAATCTCCAACTTAAACATATTTATTTATTCCAATATAAGTCACTGCTTCTATAACTACTTCAAAAACAAACTATGCCTATGCAATTTTTGTTAAGTAAAGTCACAAATGCCATCATTAACAACAGTTGATATTTCAGCAACAATAGTGTCAATCCACCAAGAGAAGTTTGGAGGTACTTTAAATGACACTTAATGCACTTAATTATTAAATGCTTCCGCTAATAAAGTTTTTGTAGCTTACCTGTACAGTGTGTAGTATCCACAGAGAGAAACACATGTAAGCTTTGTAGCACTGAGGGTCAGTGTGACACAACCAGATCTGAGCAGCCACAGGGGCTAAGTTTAGGATCGGACCAAACTTCCATTCTTGGAGGGCCAGAGGATGGGGTTATAATTAGAAAGGTGATAGACCTGAGACAGCTCGAGCTGTTAGTGTAAGTTTGGAATGTCATTGGAATGTGGTCTATAACTGGATAATAGCCACTGAGAACATTTGCAAAACAACAATGTTGTATTGAAACTATTAAGGCTGTAGTATTTTATGTTATAGTATCATCTGGTACTTTTGTCTTGATAACTGTCATTGAGTTGCAGCTGTCGGGGGGCTATAGATGACGTCAGCTGCTGATGTACCTAAGTCCCTGAGAGACAAATGTTCTGAAGTTATTTTTGTTTTCTTACTGTTTTGGAGTTCAGATTTCGAATTGATGGGGAGGGGTTGGGTGTCACTAGACTAATATGGCCTAATTTGAATTCGAATTTTACAATAATGAATGTAAAATGGGCAAAGTTTATTTTTAAATAGCCCTGGGTACTGTAGTCACTGTTGCACTTTATCAGGATGAGGCCATGTAAATACTGCTGGGTCAACAGTGGAATATTAATCGAAATACTGTAGGTCCACATGTATGAATATTTACGGTACAAAAAGTGTTGAGATGGAAACAGTAGAAACATTCAAATATTCAAAAAACAAGTGATTTAACTATTGATCAACAATTTATTTATAACAAAATGATTCGTTCTCTTTAGTTAAAGGATAAATACTAGTGTATGTGTGTGTTGTGGTTTTAATGTCTTTTATTTTGAAATTTACCCATGTTTCCTGGTTCCTTATCATGTGATACAGTATGATCATGTCTTGTTTTTCCCTTGTCAGAAATTGTCTTATTATAGGGAGATGACTATAATATTGTCTTATAATAGGGAGATGACTTTAACTTTGGAGAAAACGTAAAGGCTAACTTGGGTCACCTGAGGCACCTCAGCCTATCATGTAATGGCAGTGATGTCAGTGCCTGCAGTTCTTGTTTTATGAAAGTCATTTACGGCTTACGTTGATCAGTTTCTTGTGGATTATTAGTGCATTGGTCTTGTGAACAAATGTTCTACACTCTACAGGGCTCCAGACTGCGACCAAATGGTCGCATTTTGCGACCAAATTTTGAGAGTGTGCGACTGAATTTTACATCCAGTCGCACATGTGCGACCAGTAAATTTGCCACACGTTAAACGCATGGTTAAGCGTGGAAGGGGCGCGTCAATGAATCCGTGACAAGAATCGCGTGCATAAACGTCTGTGGGAAAGAGACGGAGACAAATATCACAACCTGCTACGTGCGTCTGAGCAATAAGCGATCTATCGACTCGTTACCTAGCAGCGAATACAAACAAAATGAAAGTGGAATTAAAATACGATACTCGTGATTAGGACCGTCGAGCAGCAGCAACAGCGACCCGAGCCACTGACAGTAAAAAAAAGCCCCGAACTTGCCAGTCGCGGGCCGATCTCGCTCACGTGACACTGTTAGGAGATCCAGTGAATGAATCCATTGAATTCGCTTCAGAATTAATAACATCAACACCACGAGATCCAGTGACAAACATTCCGATTCGGCGCAGAGTTCTGTTATAAACCATATATAGTAAGTTATAAGTAAGTTATATAAGTTATCATATCAACAGCGCTGACGTGGAAACCAGGATAAACACTTATAGAAGGCTTTCAGTCCACTAAATCAGCAGCTCACCATGGATTTAGGCTAATGTTGTAACTTAACTCTAACCATAAATATGATAATGTGGAAGAAATAGTCAAACACTTACAAGTAGCCTACTACACATCTTTTTCTAGCACTTCAAAATCAAACCTATAATATCATATATAAATATTTTATTTTTTGTATTTTTTATTTGATCAACACATTTTTTGTTCATCCTTCAAAGATTGTCCTAAAATAAACATTTTTAAGATTTTTTTAAGACTCTTATTTAAACATTTATTTAAAAAATAATAACACCATTGTAAACAGTAGGAATGTTTATTGGCTATTTTCACTCCATGTTTTCAAATTAATAGTTTTGTTTTATTTAATATTAGGCCTAAGACATTATAAATGATAACTAAAGTTAATTTCATCTACACCCTAGTGATTTATTGTCAGCCCCAGTGCTACTAGATTTTTTTTCTTTTTTTTTTTTTTTGTAGAACTCGGTGTGAGTTCTCAGTTGAGGTGGTGCTGCTTTCAAATTTGAGTCTGGAGCCCTGTGTACTTGAAATAAAACAGCATATCATAATGTTAAGTCTATTTATTATTGTAGAATTTGTCAGTATTACAGTTGTTTTGGGGGAAATTTGAATAATTGCTTTGCGAGCTGATTTAAGGTGTGCCCCTAAATTTTCTGAGTGTGCTCCTAAAATTTTCAGTCAGGGGCAACAGCGCTCCTAGTAAAAAAAGTTAGTCTGGAGCCCTGTTCTATTAGTAAGTAATAAGGTACGAGAGGCTGTGCTGTATCGTGAATGAGCAACGGCTGAAGGGCGTTGTAAGTCTCGAGAAGTGGAGTAACCCCTTCAGCCATTACTTGTTCACGATACAGCACTTGCCTCAAGTACCTTATTGCTTTTAAAAAAAGGTTACCACAAATACAAATATTTAAGTAAAGAAATGTATTTGCAACTTTCATCAAGTAAAGTCAATAAAAGCATTCCTTTTGCTAAAGAAAAAATAGTCCCTGACCGTGAACAGCAACAATGCTCCAGTGTGAACACAAAGGAACTGCAGTGTTGTGCAGTGATGCATAGAACCGTTGGGTGAAACGGTCATAGCCGTGTTTTATCATGAATAAAGCACAGCTATTGACCAAACAGAATCAAGGATTGGAACTAACCGTTTTATAATTGGTGTTATATCACTAGTAAGGGTACAAGTAGGACTGTTTGTGGAATATGTTTTACTGGAGAAAAAAGAGTGGAAATAAAGAGACCCACATCTTGGAATGCACTTGAGGCCCTTGGGGCTCGCAACATAAGTGATGGATTAAAATAGTGCCACCGCAGAAATAGGTTAAATTAAAACGGTGTTTACAATGTGAAGCAGTAAATATAAAGGCAGTTAATAACAGCAGCAGTAACGTATTGTTTAGTTTGTTTAGTACTCAGTGATTTTCAGCGAATGCTTGTGCACTGATGCATAATTTTTCCTGTCCTTTTAATTAAGCCTGTTATCTTGATGTGTAAGTTACCTCTATTCCATTCTCTTTTTATAGCATTTGTCTCAAGTTTTAATTGTTTTTCGAACGCGATCTACTACGGCTCTACGCTGAAACGGTTGTTCTCTTACGAGAGGTTCTCTCGTATTGCGTAAGCTAGCTTACGCTACGGGAAAGATTCATCTTTGCTGAGAAGTTGAAGCCAAAAAATTATTCCATAATTTTGTAATCATTGTCAACGCAGTCTCTTCTGAGGCAGACCATGAGCGGGCTAGCTAGCGGCTCATTGGTTCGCTCAGAGAGAATGCACGAACCTATGGGAGAGCGGCGCTGAGTCCGCGGCCAATGAGCGGACGGCGCTCGCTCACTGCGTCACAGCCCGCCAAAAGGGGCGTGGCTACAGTGTATAAAGGTCGCTCTCCCAGCTCGTTCGTTGATTCTTTTTCATTCAGCGAGCTACACGCATCCGCTGTCCTGGGAAGAAGCCGCCGTCGTTGAGAAGGCACCGTCTAGCGAGCTCCGGAGTCTGAGGAAGCCGGCCGTCTGCCACCTTCAGCCGCCCAGCAAGCTAGCGCCATCCGACGCGTATCCTTTTTACTATTCCATATTCCTAAAAGAGCTGAGCGTCTTTTTCAAGATGCCTCGAATTTTCTGCGGCTCATGCCGCTCTTCACTCGAGGAAGGAGACCGCTTTTGCGTTCTCTGTTTCGGAGTGGAACACGCAGAGCTCGCCCTCGCCAACGGAGGATGCGACCACTGCGAGGACCTGCCTCCGTCTTCCCTGCGGGCTCGACTACAGGCAGTCAGAACCGCTCCCGCGCCGCCTCTCACTTCGCCGCGGAAGAAGAAACGCCGCTCCCAGAGGCCGCCGGAGCCCCCTGCGGATCCATGTGGGCCGCCGCCCACCGACCGCTCTCCCTCTCCGCCCCTGCCGGACTTACAGTTGCCGCCGAATGGCCGCTCTGTCGCCTCCGACGACACCGCGGATGAGAAGGACTCTTGTTCGCTGCACCCTTCTGACAGCGAGGATTGGTCGTCGATTGGCTCATCGACGAGAGAGTCTGCGGGGACCCGCGCCGGCATCGAGGAGGATCTATCGCGCCTCCTTTCGCAGGCCATCAACCGCCTGGGTCTCGAGTGGTCTCCTCCCCCCGAGCAACCACCGAACCTGCGCTCGGCCCCCGCCTGCTGCCGGGCTGCACCATTCCTGCCTGAGCTTCACTACGAGCTTACTAAATCCTGGAATGCCCCTCTTTCGGCTCGTATCCGCTCCGAGGGGTCCGCTTCGCTCAGTGGACGGAGCCGCCGAGATGGGTTATACTGCCATGCTGCCCGCGCCTTTGCCGCCGCCGAACAGGCCGCCTCAGCGCTGCATTCCATCCAGGCGCTCCAGAGCGACATCTTGTGCGAGATGGCGAACAGCGGTAGGAACCCTCCCATCCTTTCGGATCTGAGAAGCGCGACGGATCTTTCCCTTCGCGCCACTAAAGCCGCCGCACAAGCCCTGGGAAAATGCATGGCCGCCCTCGTTGTCACTGAGAGACACTTGTGGCTCACGCTCACCGATATGGGAGATTCAGAACGCGCCCTGTTCCTCAACGCGCCTATATCTCCTACCGGGCTCTTCGGATCTGTCGTCACGGGCATCGTTGACCGCTTCTCCAAGGTACAGAAAGCGACTCAGGTGAATCTGTTCTTGCCCCGCCGCTCTAGTTCTTCGACAGGCCGCTCTCACGAGCCTCCTGCCAGAACCCCACAGCAGCGCCCGCCTCAGCAAGCTCAGCAGCGCCCGCCTCAGCAAGCTCAGCAGCCCCAGCGTAGACAGGGCGGCCGCCCTCGCTCTCGCTCAGATAGCCGCCGCAGACAGCCTCCTCCCAGGGGGCCTCGACCCAAGATCGCGCTGAAGCCCGATCAACAGAAGTCTGCCTAGCACAGCTGAGAAAAGGACGGCTTCTCCCGCTGCGGCCGGATCGCCGTAAAAGCTTCGCCCACTGTTAGTCCCCGTCTCACCGCTGACTGCAGTAGTGTTTACCGCCACAAACAAGCCGGTTTCCCTGCCCGCTTGCGAGCGTCTAAAAGCCGTTTTCACGGCTACCCAGAGAGTTCACAAAAAGAGCATAAAAGCCTCAAGTGTAATAAATGTGCCCACAAGCATGTGCTCACGTACACACTCAAGCACCTTATGCCCAGGGTCTCTCACAGAGCCCATTCTCACGGAGCGAGCACTATCCGCTCCAGTAGCAGAGAACATAAGCACGCCCACGAGCCCGTGCGCGTGTCCCCCCTCTGCCCGCTCTGTCACACGGCCCATAAAACTCCTCTCTGAGTGTAAGTCCCGTTGCCACCCACATTATGAGCGTGCCCACACACAGTGTCCAGCCCGCGATGTGCAGCTATCAGGGCAAAATCGCCATTCAACCGCTTACGAAGCGTGGGAAGCCATCCCCGGCATCTCCCCGTGGGTTTTAAGCATAATAAAGAATGGTTATCGATTACAGTTTCGTCGCCGCCCGCCACGCTCGCGCGTGCGGCTCGAATCCACTGTCAGCCGCCCGCTATGAACACGCTTCGCTTAGAAATAGCCAAGCTACTGCAGAAGGGCGCTATAGAGAGAGTCCCACCATCTATGACCGAGTCGGGGTTTTACGGCCGTTATTTTCTGGTTCCCAAGAAAGACGGCGGCCTCAGGCCGATCTTAGATCTCAGGGCTTTGAACAAAGCACTCATGAAGAGACCGTTCAAAATGCTCACAGTCAGGAAACTCCTCGCGCACGTCCGCCAGGGGGACTGGTTCATCTCTCTAGACCTGAAAGACGCCTATTTTCAGATCCAGATAAACCCTCATCACAGGCCATTCCTACGTTTCGCCTTCAAGGGCCAAGTTTATCAGTATGCCGTTCTCCCGTTCGGCCTATCCTTAGCACCCCGTACGTTCACGAAGTGCATGGATACAGCGCTCGCCCCCCTGCGAAGTCAGGGGCTGCGCATACTGATTTATCTGGACGACTGGCTGATTCTAGCAGATTCCCAGACGGAGCTGCTGTCACACCGCACAGTTCTCCTCAACCATCTGGAAGCGCTGGGACTCTCTGTCAACTGGACAAAGAGCTCTCTCCAGCCCAGTCAAACTATTTCATTCCTTGGAATAGATTTGAACTCTATCACTATGACGGCTCGCTTATCCACACAGCGCGCGCGCCGTGTTCAGCGCCTAGCCGCTTCGTTTCAGATGGGTACCCATACATCCCTGAAATCGCTTCAGAGGATGCTGGGTCATATGGCTTCAGCCTCCGCTGTGCTACAGCTGGGTCTTCTGCACATACGCCCCCTTCAACTCTGGTTTAAGAGCCGCGTATCCCACCACGAGTGGACGACGGGCCGCCAGATGATCAAGATTACTCAGACATGTATCACTGCACTGCAGCCATGGTCAGTAAGCGAGTGGTTTCAGAGGGGCGTTACCATGGGAACCTTTTTCTCGCCGGAAAGTTATCTCGACAGACGCATCCAACTCGGGTTGGGGAGCGGTTTGCGAGGGCTCACCGGCCGCCGGCCAGTGGTCGAGCCACGAGAGTTCCCTACACATAAACTGTCTGGAAATGATCGCGGTCGAGAACGCGCTGCTGTGTTTCCTCCCGCGCATACACGGTCACCACGTCCTGATTCGCTCCGACAATATGGCCGTGGTATCATACATCAACCGTCAGGGCGGCGTCAGATCCAAGAATCTCTTTCATCTGACACGCCGCATCCTATTGTGGTCCCAGAGTCACCTGCTCTCGCTCAGAGCGACGCACGTACCGGGCCATCTGAACGACGGTCCAGACAGGCTGTCCAGGAACCTGGTCTCCCCCGGAGAATGGTCCCTGCACTCTCAAACAGTCCATACGCTGTGGCGCCTATTCGGCAGAGCGGAGATAGATCTTTCGCGTCAGAAGAGAACGCTCACTGCCCAATATTCTTTTCAAAGAGCGAGGACGCGCTAGCCCAGGATTGGCCCCGCCGCCCGCTCTATGCTTTTCCCCCGATTTCTCTGCTACCGCGGGTCATTCAGAGAATCAGGGACTCACGCCACTCGGTGCTCCTCATAGCCCCGCGCTGGGAGAATCAGATTTGGTTCCCCGAGCTAACGCGGCTGTCACAGACAGCCCCGTGGCCCATTCCAATCAGAGCAGATCTCCTCACTCAAGCCCGCGGCTCGATCTGGCATCCCCATCCACAGCGCTGGGCGCTTCATGCATGGGTGACCAACGACTACGCGTCGAATTGCCAGAAGGGGTTTTGAACACGATCAAACACGCCAGAGCGGATTCTACCAGAAAGCTCTATGCTGCAAAATGGTCTGTGTTCTCCAAATGGTGCACCGACAAGAATTTGGACCCATGGACGTGCGAGGTTTCGTCTTTGCTAGTGTTCCTTCAGGAGATGCTGGATAAGGGCAGGTCCCCATCCACTCTTAAGGTTTACGTGGCAGCCGTCGCGGCGTTCGTTGAACCCCGGCGCGCCCAGTCTCTGGGCAAAGACGAGCTAATCATCCGCTTCCTCAGGGGAGCCAGAAGGATGAACCCCCCTCGCCCCCCTACGGTGCCGGTCTGGAATCTTTCCATAGTTCTAGAAGCTCTGAAAGCCCCACCGTTTGAACCACTTGAGTCCGTGGAGCTAAAATACCTCTCGTTAAAAACCGTTCTTCTGACGGCTCTCGCCTCAGTAAAACGTGTGGGGGACATCCACGCGCTGTCTTCGAGCGCCGCGTGCCTAGAGTTTGGACCGAATGACTCCATAGTCATTCTAAAGCCTAGACACGGTTATGTTCCAAAAGCGATTGGTACCCCTTTCAGGGCGCAAGTGATCTCTCTATCGGCGCTGCCTGCATCCGATAGCGAACGTGACGCTGACCGCCTCTGCCCGGTTCGGGCTATCAGAGTGTACACTACACGCGTTGCCGCGTTCAGACGCTCGGAGCAGCTGTTTGTGTCATTCGGTGGCCGCACCAAGGGACTAGCCGCCTCGAAACAGACCCTATCCAGGTGGATAGTAGACGCGATTGCCTCTGCTTATGCCGCTAAAGACCTGCCTTGCCCTCTGGGCATCAGGGCTCATTCCACCAGAGGCATGGCCTCATCGTGGGCATGGTCCTGCGGGATTTCCATTCACGACATTTGTGTGGCTGCGGGATGGGCCTCCCCCTCCACTTTTGTCAGATTTTATAACTTGGAAGTTCCAGCCTTACAGGCTAAAATTCTGGCGGTCTAATACTCACAGCCCTCCTATAGAAGCCGCACTATCGGGAGTTCCATCACAACCGGCTCACCCCTTGTGTTCCCCTATGTGCTTATGCATTAGCCTACACATCGCGGCCCGCTTCGCCGGCCGCCTTTGGGCGTTTTTGCACTAGATGATAACGGCCGCTATGCTGGCCGCCGTATTATCTTCATCCACTTATAGATTCCCCCGGTGTTTTCCCCCTGGGATGCTTAGTGGTTACTAGCGCGCACGGCGTTGACCAGGTGTTCCCGTAGCGTAAGCTAGCTTACGCAATACGAGAGAACCTCTCGTAAGAGAACGAATCGGTTACCTAACGTAACCTCGGTTCTCTCTAGATGAGGGAACGAGTATTGCGTTCCCGGCCGTGCTTGCGCCACTAGCGTTTCGCTTCATGCTACAGAATCAACGAACGAGCTGGGAGAGCGACCTTTATACACTGTAGCCACGCCCCTTTTGGCGGGCTGTGACGCAGTGAGCGAGCGCCGTCCGCTCATTGGCCGCGGACTCAGCGCCGCTCTCCCATAGGTTCGTGCATTCTCTCTGAGCGAACCAATGAGCCGCTTGCTAGCCCGCTCATGGTCTGCCTCAGAAGAGACTGCGTTGACAATGATTACAAAATTATGGAATCATTTTTTGGCTTCAACTTCTCAGCAAAGATGAATCTTTCCCGTAGCGTAAGCTAGCTTACGCAATACTCGTTCCCTCATCTAGAGAGAACCGAGGTTACGTTAGGTAACCGATTCGTTTTCAGTCTTTCTATATTTATTTGATCAATTTATCCTTATAATTCAATAATTACATTTAATTAAATGAATTCTATTTGAGATGTTTTTAGTTTATATCTTCACACTGAACAACATGTCTGTGTTAATAATCGTCTGATTAATCGATTATCAAAATAATCGTTAGTTGCAGCCTTAATTTGCAATAGTAAAAAGACCTGAGCAGACATTTGTCCATTGCCTGGGGATAAAATAAAATATGTATCTTTCTAAAAAAAACGCGGTCTATGCAGACAACCTAGGCTCCACAAATGGCAACAAAAACAAACTGTGGCAACCCGCTCCACGAATCGTAACAAACTGTTCCAGCCAATAACTGACAAGAAGGCCCTGGGGGTGGGGTTTGGGGGTTCATTGCACGGATAAGGAGGAGGGAGGGTCTATCTAACCTCTGTTTTGTTTGAAAATACTTTAAACGTCAACAAGAAGTCACATCACCCGACATTGCTTAGAGCACGTTTAAAGGTGCCATCTGACATAATAAATCAAATCCTACTCCATATTCCAAAACAGATGGGGGCAGTATACCTCCAGAAAATGAGTTGCGCATGTTATTCAAATCATTTGACATGATAGAAAAAATTTGGAAGACCGCAGTTTCACGTGGAGCATTTGGAGATTTTTAGAGATCAGAGACTCAATGAACAACATCTCAACACTAAATGATGAAGATCGCCTCATAGACGCCTGTCTCGAAAACAAGCTGGTGCATTTCGACGACATGGGAAAATAAAAGCTTGGCCAATTATTTGAAGTTTATGGTATTCGTTTTGTTCATATTACACTTTTATTGTTAGTTTGAATTAATTTGACAGACAGTATTCGCTGATGTTGATCAAGCTAGTGCCATTCAGAGCTGCCAACTCTTAACGAATTCACAGTGAGACACGCTATTGACACTTAGCAAGCAGGTTAGTTAAGCTCTCAGATTCTGTCAATTTTATTACGCAATTCAAACAATAAATACCGTTTTGGCGCTTGTACATGTTACACCACAGATCCCTAGCGCACGTGAACCGATCGTCTCTACTAGCTAATGGAAAAAGAACATGAACTCTGTTGAAAGATGCAGTATGCTACAACTTACCTGAATGTATTCCTCATGCATAATATCGAGCAGTCATTTTTTGAACTCTTCCCTGAACTGAAATGTAGTAGTGGGCTGTATTTCCACACGACTGACATCAGGTTCAAGTACACACACAAGCCGGCGCGAGCGCGACTCACTCGTGTACAGCAGTTTGGCTGGTGGTAACGTTGCCCGCCCGCATACCGCCTCCCATGGCCGAAACTGGTATTACGACACCGGCCGGGCCGGGGCTAGTAATTTAGCATGCTAATTTAGGTTTATATCTCGGCAGCACTATAACTTGCCAGTTTTTTAAAGACATCGTTGCACTTATTTCTTCTCATTCTTTTGATGCGTGTAGCTCATTTTTCGGATATTTTTACCTTAATTATTCCATATGGCACCTTTAAGGAACATTACAGAGTCGCAGGTCTCATTTAAAAAAAAAAAAAAAGCATATTTGAAGTTACATTTATAGTTATATATATATATATAATATATACATTTATAGTGTGTGTGTATGTGTGTGTGTGTGTATATATATATATATATATATATATATAATGTTCACACAGGCATTAGAGATCACAATATCCATGGATAAACATACACCATATACAGTTTAAACCTACACTGTGTGATTTTTACCCCCATCTAGCGGTGAAAAGGTATATGAACATCAAGTGAATATTAGTTTCTGTTCCTCTCATTTCCGATTTCGTTTTAACTCCTACGGTGGCCAATGTAGTCCAAGATAAACATGGCTTCCAGTTCGACATCGTCCATGAGTGTTAACTCAAACGTAAACGCGAAAGGCGAAGCTTGAATTAACGGATATGTCACTCTTTGGCTAATCAAGATGGAGGAGCGACATGGCGACATTAGAACACCAAGTTAACACCAAGTGTATAGGACCTTATTTGAATCAGTGAATATTTACATACACACACATTCAATCACTAGTTTTTTGTTGCTGAGAGGTAGACAGTACAATAACAATATGGTAATCTCTACAAAATCCTCGGTTTATGTTTTAAAAAATAAATGAGTAAAAAGATAGAAAATCATATGGTTCTAACAATGTATTGGTGAGTTAACGGTGAACTAGATTAAGTATGCAGAACTCCAAATAAACAATACATGGTGCAGTACTTTCTAAATATCGGTTATTTAGATGAATCATCACATTGGATTCAATTTTCAGTAAGGTTCTATTCATTTACATTATTTAATGCATTAAGTAATCTGAAGTAACCAATGCTATTATATAATACATTAATTAACAGTGTATTTATCTTATTCATATGAGCTCATAAAAACACAACCATTTATTTATAGTTTATGGTAGCTCATCTTAAAAAATGGAACCTCATTGTAAATGGGTAGCACTTTATTAAGTTTCCATTTATTAACATTACTTTTTAACTGAATTAATTAAAATGAACCAACAACTTAATTTTTTACTAACATGAACACAGATAAAACACAATATATAGTTTCATATATTTTTTGTTGCTGATGTTGTTGTTTTAATTCATTTGTTGGTTGGTTAGATAGGAAATGAAGTAAGGGATGTACATCCAGCCGTCTTTTATCGCAGAATAAACACTGAGATGGGTGATCATGAGTCATGACCCAAATGTGAAGTATCCATGAAGTAGCTGCTATTGACTAGTGTGAATTGAGTTGTCTTAGTAACAAAAACAGCAATATCCTTTCATTGACGTACTGCTTAAAACTATTCTTTTGGAATGTGTGGTTAACGATTTACAATCAAGCTAGGTAAATTCCCCTTCACATATGATAATCACAGGTGATTGCAGTTTAGTATCTTCCAGCCTGTTTTTATCTCGCTAGACCAGGTGTTAATAGTCTACATTGAATGCTTCAATTCACCTAGCAGATATTCCAGCAGTGAAACAATCAGAGGCAAAATTAAGACAAAATAACATATTGTTGTTGTAAATAAACTATTCATCTAAGCGGTCTATACAAATCATTGTAAATGACCTGTTCAGTTGTAACAAGTGTATCAACAGTTTTTGATTCGCCACTTATTTCATTGTCTGCTCTACTTTTTGCAGAAGGTGAAAAAACATTTTGCCCACTACTAATGAACGTGAAAAGGGCTGCCACTCATTTACTTCACCTTAATGGGCTCTATGCACGGCGGTATTTCCGGTGAAGGATTAAGGATGCTCGATAACCTCTTGCCGATCGTAGAGTCCAATGCAATACCGAGAATTTATATTGAATTTTATACTCCATGGTTATACTGATGAAACGTTAGTCACAAAAACAGATAAAACAGACACCCCTCGTTGTGTTTATGCTTCTTTTTTTTAAATTATATTAAATAAATATAACTATATATAAAATTACATCTAAACGTATGTACGTTTCATTTCAAAGACTGGAGGACAGTAAATTTTGAAGACTCCGCTATAATCCCGTTTTCTCCGGTTTGCCTCCGCTTTAATCTACACAACCGGAAATGGACGAGCACCCTTGCGTCAAATGCGGAATTTATGCGTGCATATAGCCCATTTAATCTTTTTAACGATTTACCATCAACTACCAGTATGTAATCTTTAAATTAATTTTAAAGTAAATAGGATTTTAAAAAGTAAAAACCACAATTTTTACTTTTTAAATGTTTAGTTCTGTGGATATCTTAATAATATGATAATACCATATCTGTATAATACTAACAGTCTGAGTAATTAAAATTAAGCTCAAGTGTCGCTGTTGTGCCTGAACGCATTGATATTTTGGGCGAACGTGAACTGAACGTAGTGTAATGGGCTATATGCACGCATAAGTTCCGCATTTGACGCAAGGATGCTCGTCCATTTCCGGTTGTGGAGATTTAAAGGGGTCATGAACTGGCTTTTTAAATGTTATTATATTGTTGTCTGAGGTCAACTTATGACATTCGCTTGGTTTTTGCATTCAAAAACATCAAAATGAATACGTAATAGCTATTTTGTACCCAAGTTGTGAGCCTACCTGAAAAACAGTTGGTTTTTATGGGCGTGTCGCACTGAAGACTTGGAAGTAAACGCCCACTGCTGCGAGTGGAGAACAGTTTTGCATATTATAATGAGTTTAACTCACCCGTCGGAGCACGTGGGGGAAAACGTCCAATGTTGTAAAATGGCAACCGGATTCGCCCATACACCCAGAGTCCGTGTGTTGCACAATTACTGTCAGATCCAATTTAGACGGCACAGCACAGTTCTTTAATCTTAATCGGCCAATAATTAAAAAAAGAAGCTTGCAACTTATGGGGGAAAAAAAAGAACTAGAACTAGTTCATTTTAAAATGTGTGAACTGAACTTTGAACTAGTTCATGCAGAAAGTGAATTTTCCCAACACTGCGGCTTACTAAAAATAGGTAGGTTATGTTTAGTCAGCAAGACTTATGGGAGTATTTAAAACACACTTGTTTTAAATACTTGCACACATGCTAGCATGACAACTCACAACTAGTTGCCATTTCAACACTATACAGAGAAAAAAATACGCCAAAATTCAGAAATCTTTGTAAGATATCACTGAACATCTATTTAACCATAGCAAAAGTACATTTCTTAAGTTAATTTTTCATCTCTATTTTTTGTGTTTATTTAAAATGAGACAAATTTGATATAATTTTAATCTCCAATCTGTTGTTTAACAGTTGATATGGGCTATGTGCACAAGCGTAGTTTCCAACTTCCGCTATTGTCAGAAGTCGGCATATCAGTTTCCGGTTTACAACTGTTAATCCGCATACGCTATAAACAAACAAGATAAGTGCTGCTTTTGTACAAAAAAAAAAAGCGTTCTTAAACACATCTAAGTTTCTAAGAACTGTAGGTGGATCTATCATCTAATGCCCGTTTCACACATACCCCGTTTGCAGTGCAGGAATGGGTGCTATAATAGTGCTTTCACATATGATGCGTTTGCAGTGAATCTATGATCCGACATGTGGGGAAAAAAAATTCTCTAAACCCTAAGTAGATTTACACAAATTAACAAAGTCAAAAAGTGTTACGTTGTGCCCCGCTTTCCCCCCTCATTATTTCATTTATTCCCCACCACCTGCTAAAACAAGGGCTGTCTTGGAAAATGTTAATGTGTTTAAATGTATATACACTGATGTATAAACGTGTGTGTGTGTGTGTATATATATATATATATATATATTAGAGGTGGGCATAGATTAATTTTTTTTAATCTAGATTAATCTAGATTAATTTTGAAATTAATCTAGATTAAAATGGCTCATTTGAATTCTACCAAAGGCGTGTGCTATACCCAAATAAATAACCTTGCAGGTAGTTTGTAATTAGGCCTAAATATGTTTTATACAAGATTTAACACTGAAATGTTCATATTATTATAAATAATGAGATTAATCATAATTATTTTATTCTATTGTCAACCCTAGTTTTAAACAGCACGAAATAATAACTAAATCGGTGGGGTTTTTTTGTTGTTGTTGTTGTTTTCATAAGGTTTTCTTGTGTAATTCTAAACCCATTTGATCTACTTTTCTTCTATGTAACACGAAATGAATTATTTTGTAGTGTCCCCGGGAAGCTCTTTTTCTTACAATACAAATAAATAGAGAGGGATGAAATATCTGATGAATGCATAGGCCTAATGCATTGCATAATACAGAAATCAGCTGCTTGAATGACAGTTACTGATGTTATTGGATTTTCAGGTGAGATTCTCAATCAATTCAGTTAACGGATGCTCTGAAATCACTTCATATCATACGTTTTCTGTAAATGCCATCCGAAACTCCGATCACTCAAACCACATCAGAAGGTAGTCTTGGCCACATTCCAGACGAAACTGGACATGTGTAAATGCATCTGGTTGTTGAAACCACATATGTAAATGTTACTACTCCCAAAAATGCTAAAAAAAAATAAATGTGCGAGAACTTGTTATAGGCCATATGTCATGTTATTTTAGTCAGATATGACGGTGACGGCGCTACTGCGATGCGCATCACCTCAGATGAGCAGCTGAACGCCTATCAAACCAGCGTGCCACAATCTATCGCAAATCAAAGTGAAAGTAAAGTCGCTGACACTTACACTACCATCTTCATTAAAAGTAAAGAAACTAAATGATCTTACCAGGTTGCCACTCTCTCTTATTGCTGTCTTTGCTGATTTTGAAATTAGCCGATGATCAAAATGCAGCTCATGTTGCTTTCGGTGACGTGCACTTCATTAAATCAAAAAATATAGCGTGCGTGGGGGAATTGAAGATCGGATTTATATCCGTTTTGCAAAAACACATGTATGTGACCAGGTGTAAATTGAATCGTTTTGATAAATCAGATAGCTATCCGATCTGAGAAAACGCATGAAGTGAACGCTTCTCGTTCGGTGTGTGATGAGTGCGACCCCTTTTACGGATGTGTATTTCCCTCATATTAAATATAAAATGCATCTCTGATATTTTCCTAATGTCTGGATAAACAGACGTTTCAATATATTGGTTTTAATTGGCCCTTACAGTGCAATTTGACTTCATCTGCGCTAAAATATCAAAGTGAAAGTCATCAAAGCTTGCGTGGTGTAGTCAGCTCCCAATTCAACTGTGAGAATAGATTAACGGCGATATTTTTTTTATCGCCCGATAAGAGTCTCACGTTAACGCAGCACGTTAACGCCGATAACGGCCCACCCCTAATATATATATATATATATATATATATATATATATATATATGAAGAGTTCAGATGCAAAAGCCTCTAAGTGCCATTTGAAATTTTCTTCTAGAATGATCATTTTTTATCAAGCTTGTATATTTAAGTTCAGTGATTTCACTTAAATGGCAATGCTAATTACCTATTAATTGTTATTTAAGTGAAATTACTGAACTTAAATATACAAGTTTGCTAAAAATCATCATTAAAGAAGAAAATTTCAAATGGCATTTAGAGGCTTTTGCATCTGAACTCTTCATATACTGTATATATATATATATATATATATATATATATATACATGTGGTGTGACTTGACTGTATAGTACTAAATTACAGAGCTGATTGAAACATATCCAAATGGCTGTGATCAGATCTTTCTCACTGCTGTGTTTTCAGAGTGGACTGAGTCGCAACCCCCACTACCTGCAGGACATTTGCATCTCTATGGAGAACGGCTTCAAAGACCAGACTGTGAAAGTTTTACCTTAGACCTAAAAATACACATGCTTTAAAAAACAAGTCATCCTATCTACTTAAAACAATTGAGGTACTGGTATGATATTTCTTTTCAGATGTGGTATGAAGTTAAACCAACATAAATATGAATGCCCATGGTAATCTGCTATGTCCCTATAACATCATTGTGCAGATTTTTATTTATTTATTTTTTACATCGTGGTAATTTTCTTTTTCCTGTCTTTTAAAATCTTTTAAATAGTAAATTAATTTTATCTTGCCTACCTTCTTTAAATGCTGCACCATCCCATAGTTTGAAATTATTTTTGAACTTTTCTTTATTAACTTTATCATGTTTTTTTCTGCCATTGATATATAGGTTTGGGTTCTGTGCTCTATTTAAAATGCATACAAAAATGTGAGTAATTATGATGTATGAAGTACTAATTATGAAAAGGACTTTTTGATGTTTACAACTGGATTTAAAACCAATTTACCAATGGATTCCACCCTTATTTTGAACTAGCTATTTGGTTTCAATCACAGATGCATACATTTGCATAACAGAACCAATAGTAATGGTGGCAAATCGTGGTTTATCTGATGGCCCAATCACTGCTCAGATAGCAGAATGCATATCTCTCTATTCTGGGCATGAACTCACACTTCATTGTTTGCCATTTGGAAGAGCACAGCTTAAGAAGACTTCTACAAGATTGTGTCTTACATTGGAGAATTATCTTTCTGTTATAGTTTAAAGACTTATCTACCTACAAGATCCTAAGAAAAAGCGCACTGAGCCGTTTCTCATCTCATTTGTTTTCTTTCCGAAGTAAAAGGTAAGTTGCATATTCAAACTTCATTTTATGATGATTTGTAAATGCTAATATTATAAAATGTTTTTGCATCCTCTTATGTAATGTGCATTCAGATTGGTATTATTGATAGTCATTGTTTTTTTTTAAGATGATTCTTTTGAAATACTTGATATAAAAAGGAAAAAAAATGTCGTAAATTTTCACCCACATTGTCATCTTTTCAATAATTTGTCTATGCAATTCTAAAAATTTAAATCTAAAAAAAAATATATATATATAACAAATCACATATATATATATATATATATATATATATATATATATATATATATAATTATTTATTTATTATTTTTTTACTTAGCAAATGCAGTATATACTACATAAAATATTCTTAAATATTTCACAGGAAAATGAGACCCCAGAGAGTTTCTCCTGAAAAGGATGCCTTGTACTTCATTGCTTCTGGGAAAGATAAAGACACATTTCAGAAAAAATTCATATCTGAAGAGAGAGGTAACTCACGACATACAACTCTGCCATCAGTATGACTTTGCAAAACTTAATTAAACTAAGTTTGGTCACTAAATAATGCCTAATGGTTGGGTTTAAAATGTGTTGCTAGAACACTCAAGATGAAGCCATCATGTGTTTTTTTGTCTTGTATCAGTTAAAGGTGGATTTATATCTGTTTTCCTGACCATATTTATGCTAAACTTTCCTGCAGATGTCGCTAAATTAAACTCTAACATGTAGATGTGTGAGTGGTCTTGATATTATTTGTATGTAACTAGTTAGACTGCAAGGGGCCTGTTTAAATATTCATCATTTCCATTGTTAGTGTCATGATACATAGGAGTTTTGTAGTTTTTCACTTTCATAAAGATGTAGATATCGTAGTTTTCCAAGCAAGGCTACCATTTAAAACAACTTTATGAATCTTTTATCATACTTAATTTACTCATATTTATACTCTATTTATTAGGTTTTGGAGTAATCACCACAAAACATATTGAGCCTGGAGAATTCCTGCTGGAGTATGTTGGAAGACACATGACTGAATCTGAAGGAGAGGCCCTGTTCAAAGACTACTCGGCTGAAGATGCATTTTTTTTATATTTCTACTCCTTTCAGGGACAATCTTGCTGGTAAGATTAAATGAATGAATGTTCTAATGAAGTATTATGATATTATGGTATGTTTATATACAGTGTTTTTAAATGTCACCATACAGTGTTGATGGCAGCAAAGATACAGAAAGACTCGGAAGATTCATAAATAATGATCACGTCAAGCCAAACAGCAAAATTAAAATAGTAAGTCTATGTATTCTTTGTCTTATTCTTTGTTTTAATTACTCCTTTAATACAGCCTCATCTTGATAGTAGCATTATTTGACATTACAAACTAGGGGACTATTCAAATGATGTTGTAGTTGTTTTCAGATGTGTGTTTGTGTACTTTTGTGACCAACAGATAATGGATGAAAAGAAAATGCCACATCTGTGTGTATTTGCGTTAACAAAAATCAACGCAGGAGAAGAAATTGTCTATGACTTCGGAGATCCTAACTGCCCATGGAGACGGGTATTTCAACTTCTATTTCTATATCTTATTTTTAGTATATTTGTGGCAAATTTTGTAAATTTGCAATGCAAACAAATAAAACTTTTGATTTTAATTATGCATTACTAAATGCTTAAATTAACATGACCTAAGATTAATAAATGCTGTAACAGTGCAGTTTGTTATAGGTTCATGATAACTAAATTAATTATCTGATGTAAACTGAAATCTGTATCACCATGATTAAAATAATGCCTCAATACCCTAAATATTGATGCATGCTTTTAATGTCATTTGTTTCAGAAAACCAGTACTTCCACATTCAGAGAGATCAAGGAAAATATGGTAAATATATATAGAGAGGTTTGTTCCTTTAGCTGAGTGTATATACACTGTACAACATTTTTTACATTTAAATATGCATTTTCTAAATGCTTTTATGCATTTTACAGGAATCACGATGGAAGAATTCATTTGTAAACCTTGATTTAAAGCCTGGTGTGATGAAAATTGATGACCTTGTTATCAACACCGAAATGAAGATTGCAAATGGATGCAATGCTGCTGAGATTTTCCCAGGAGTCTTCAACAACTGTAAAGTTGCAGTGAAACGAGTCGCCAAACATGTTTCCAAACCTGAAATGGAAATGGCTCATTTCCTGAGTACAAAAAATGTACAAGCAAAGCACCTTCTGCAACACATTTCAGTGTTGGAAGACACTTACTTTGCCTATTTTGTCTCACCTCTTTGTGAATATAATTTGATGGAGCTGATTGAAAACAAGGATTTTCCTGAAAGAAAAGGCCTGAAAGAGAATCGAAGACTAGAGATCTGCCAGGAGTTACTGCAAGGACTTCAGGAACTACATTCATATGGAATTTTGCACAGAAACCTGAAGCCTAAAAATATTTTGTTTGGTAAGAGCAGTCTGTGGATTAACCATAATTATCCTGCAATATCAGCAGAAATTTCCAGTTAAAATGCGTAAGCATGTTATAATGTGGATGTCATTTTAAAGGGATAGTTCACCCAAAAATGAAAATTCTGTCAGTATTTACTCACCCTCATGCTGTTTCAACCCCGTAAGACCTTCGTTCATCTTCGGTACACAAATTAAGATAGTTTTGATTAAATCTGAGAGCTGTGATGTACAAAAACAGATCAACTCACTACGGACAAAAAGTATTCTCGTCGTTTGATAAACTTAGGATTAAGCCACTGTAGTCACTCAGACTATTTTAGCGATGTCTTTAAAGGAGAACTCCGGCGCAAAATGAACCTTTGGTCAAATTACACATTGTTACCTAGTCAACCGTTATCTGAGATTTGTTTTCATGATTGCCAATGTAAATAGTTTTATCTCTAAAAACAGTTTAGCCTATAATGCTAGTATAACGCTAGTATATAGGGCATAGAGTAATGACAAATAAAAATCGCTTGTTATTACCACTAACAAGGCTCAAAATAGCCCCAAACTAACACGGTAGCATAATAAGGGTCCCTATATTCAAACAGAAGCATTGAGAACAGTTTAATAAGAAGATATTTTATAGTCTCTACCAGTCGATCTACGACCGCTGATCCAAGTGCGCTGGTGAGATGTGAATAAGGTGATAAGGTGAGCGCGAACAGTAGGCTACGTGTACATATTGAAGAGAAGAAAATGGTTCGTGTTTGTGTTTCTTCCGGAAACAACGGACCATATGAGATTCTGCACAGTTCAGTGCACTTGGATCGGCGTTCGTAGATCGACTGGTAGAGACTATTTTTCAAAGATGGCTTCTTCCTGTATTCGCGAAGTTGACTGTGTGTATAAAATATCTTCTTATTAAACGGTATGGACACTGACAAAGTTCTCAATGCTTTGGTTTGAATGTAGTGACCCTTATTATGCTAGCGTGTTACTGTGGGGCTATTTTGAGCCTTGTTAGTGGTAATAACAAGCGATTTTTACTTGTGATTACTCTATGCCCTATATACTAGCATTATACTAGCGTTATAGGCTAAACTGTTTTTAGAGATAAAACTATTTACATTCGGCAATCATGAAAACAAATCTCAGATAACGGTTGACTAGGTACCAATGTGTAATTTGACCAAAGGTTCATTTTGCGCCGGAGTTCTCCTTTAATAACTTTTCGAGAAACAAGTTTCAATCCCTGAAGAAGCCTATGGAGGAGTGATCCAGCTCTCAGATTTCATCAAAAATATCTTAACTCGTGTTCTGAATATGAACGTAGGTCTTACGGGGTTGGACCAACTAACACAGTCTCATCCCAAGATGTCATATAACTGACGTCTTGGGACGTCTTTTGACCATATGTCAACATCCGCCGTTTTAGGGTACCCTTTAACGTCAGTTACATGACGATCCTGGGACGTCACACAACTGACGCTCTACCTTTAACGTCAGTTAGGTGACTGGGTAGGTTTAGGTCTGGGGTAGGGTTAGGATCTGATAACGTCATCTAAACGATGTTAAAGAGTAACCTAAAACGGCGGATGTTGACGTATGGTCAAAAGACCTCCCCAGACGTCAGTTATATGACGTCTTGGGATGAGACTGCGCTTGACCAACATGAGGGTGAGTAAATACTGACAGAATTTTCATTTTTGGGTGAACTATCCCTTTAAGTGTTAAAGTGTTAAAGCATTTTTACTTTTCTACAGATATCAACAACAAACTGTACATCGCAGACTTTGGAGCAAGCAGAAAACTGAATCTGGCACTAACCACACTTCTCGCTCAAATGCCTTGGTCAAGTTATGAAGATGTTGGAGGCATGCAATACAAATACAAGAAAGAATCAGATATCCAGGTATGGATAGAAAATATCTCGTTAAAACCTGTTCATTTGTGGGAGGATGCCGGCATATTGAAGTGTTCTTTAATTAATTGCATGTATTTGCATATAGTCAGCATAATGGCTTTTGGGGTTCATCACAATAAAGTGTTAGCCGATATTAGGCAGACAGTCTACTGTTATTACAGTTGGTTGACATGTAGCTGCAGAGTTACTTAGGGACCACCAAAATTCCTCTGAGCTTTCAGTTCAAAAATGAGCATATTTGGCGAAATATTGATGGATTCTCATATTTAATTCATATTTTAGAGAGGACTATTATTTATTTCTGTTTTGTCCTAAATTAATCAGTGTAACCCGAAAAAAAAATAGTGATAGTCTAAAAAAATTGTCTATAGGCTTATATAAAATAAAAATGTGAAATATATTTGATTTAAATTATTAACAAGTTAATTAAATGAAAGAAAAAAACTGTGCACAAATATGCTGAGTTTAGTTAATTTTGCTCCAAAAACAAGTTGACAGAAAGGAAACCCCACAAAAGTTTGAAGACCACTGGTATAGTGCACTAAACACTCGCATGTATTGTTTTTTGCATTCATTAAAAGATTAACTCTGACCTCATGTGGAAAGTCCAAAACTGAAACAAATGCAATTATGATGTTCCATGAAATTCCTTATTTACAGTGCTGGGTAGATAATGTTAATACTGTAGGCCTACTCAGTTACTGATTCCAAATTACATGACACAAATTGGAGTCAGTGATATAATCTAAATAATTTACAATTTAATTATTTTTTTTTTTTACAATAATTTACAATAACTTAATTCATTAAATTATTTACAAATAATGTACAATCCTGTAATCTAAATCATTTTAGGTAATGTAATTGGACTACGTTTTGATTACTTTTGATTTTGCCTAATTTATAACTAATTTACCGCATTGATTTCAATAGGATAATCTTGGACCATATTGATAATAATACAATGAGAAAGAAAAAAGAAATATATATATAAATTGTTCTCAAGTGTGTTAACTATTGCATTAGGTCTTCTCAGACTGGGGTTTGTGATGGAATTGCAGGAGTTTGTGAGTTTAATAAAACTCTTTAAAATGATTAATTCATAGAAAATGTAATTTTATTCAGTTTGAAAGACTTTCAAAAGACGGTAATATGAGGTTAAATGAGTGACGATTCAAATAATGAATATGTTCGTCAGGAGATGATTCGATATGCAGTGTTGCAATGTTGAGAAAACACTGTGAAATTAAACAATTTCTGTAAATCCAGTGATCAATTGCTGTATCAGTTTTCAGTAATAGTCAGTTGTGCAGTTCCACAAAACTGAAGAGCTTCTGAACATATAAGCTTTTTAGAAAGTAGTAGGGAGAGCCAAATATGTAATCCAGATAACATGTAATCAGATACTAACCAACACTGCTTACATGAACATCCAGCTGTCACTGTAAATTAACATAAAGCAAGTAGAACATACAACATTTTTGTTTTGTTTCCATGAACGGAAAAAAAAGGAACAGGAAGAAGAAATGATCTTGTAATATCTGTCGCTATTTGTGCACATAAAAACAAACAAACAGAAAAATAGCTGCTTTATTAATGGATTAATCCTCACTCTAATCACCAAATATTTTCAGTAATACCTGTCTTTACACTTAATTATCACCATTAACATAATTTTCTTTGTAACATTCCTGCATTTTTTTCTTATACAAATTCTTCTGTTTTTGTAGTACGTGCAAAAAAAGTTGTAAAATAATATTGCCGCCTTTGGCCATCTTCCTCTGATATGAGAGTGAATACATTTTGTTACACCCTAGTCCGAACTCTCTGCTTTGCTTTTCACTCAACAATCAAAATCTTCAAATCAAATAAACCTTTTTTTTTATTTATTTTTTCTTTTTTAAGGAGTCTAGAACTTACAAATCAACTATTGGTGTGTTCTCCATAGCCTGTCTTGCCTGATGATGTAAATTAATCTTAATCTTGTAGCCTGATAATCCTTAATGCTTTTTTTTTGTTACAAAAATATAGGTTTTGTGTTACTAGGGTATGTATTACCCCAGACCTCTGTGCAGTATCCAAAATCTGGAAGTATTAGGGAATTGTACAGCATATGCACTGAAGAGTCGTCAAAAACATCTTTAACTTTACAAGACCCCAATGCTTTTACAAACTTGACTCTTAATATAAACTATGTGATCTTTCCAATTCAACTTATCATCCAAAACAACACCTAGCCTAAACATTTTATCGCATGAACTCTTTCAATATCAGTTCCTTCAATTGCTATTTTTACGATTACCAAAAATCATGTAGTTTGTTTTCTCCCAATTTAAATATAATTGTTTTTTGTCAAACCATTTCTTAATTTTTACCATTTCTGAACTTATATTTTCTGTAATTTCTGACGGATTATTTCCAGAGTGAAAAATGTTAGTATCGTCGGCAAACATCAAACATTGTAATATCTTTAAAAGTACAAAATAAAAAGTAATGGACCCAAAACGGACCCTTGTGGAACTCCACATATTATGTGGGTAACACTTTATAATAACTACACGCTAATAATAATTAGTTAAGCATGAGTAAACCATCATGCCTTGTAAAGCATTTTTAAAGGCTGTTAAATATTTCTATGTTCTGTATCACTGCGTTTTTTTGTTACTTTTTACTGTTTAGAAGATCGAGTCTTTAAATCACCTTTATAAATGCTTTACAAAGCATGAATAGTCCTCACTTTAGATTAGCTCACAAAAAAAGTTAACTGACCACTACTAAATGCTTTATAACTACCTGTATTTACTTTATTTTACTTGCTCTTTCTAAGTGATCTTATGAATGACTGACAACTCTTAAACAACTGGTTTGTAAATAATGCTATACTTCATTTAGAAATTATTAATTGATCATTAACAAAGTATGAAAATACAAGCATTAAACGCATTATAGATATGCTTATAAATCAAGAAAAAAGTATGTATAGCTATATTTATAAACTGCATATTAATGTCTATTAATGCTTTATGAATGATGAATTAACTGTTTACTCATGCTTAGCTAATGATAATTAGCGTGCAGTTATTATAAAGTGTTACCATTATGTGTTTTAACTCAGATTTTTGACCATTACTTTGAACAAACTGCTGTCGATTATCGAGATAACTTTTGAGCCATTGATGAGTCAGACCCCCAATGCCAGAGTTGAATGATTTTTACAATAGCAAACTGGGATATATGGTATCGAATGCTTTGCTCAAGTCGATGAAGACCCCCACTGTGTATTGCTTATTTTCAGTTGCAGATGTAAGGTCGGGGCGGTGTAGATTAAAAGTTTACATGTAGGCAGTTATAATACTATTTTAGTGTGACCACTATGATTTTTTCAAAAGAAAATATATAGACATCAGTTCTGCCAAAATGCCTACACTTGTTCTATGTTCAATTGTCCTGAATGCTAATTAATAATCAGATCATCTTTCAGCTAATATTATTTCAATCATCTTTATTCGTTCTGTACACTTTAGTTGTGACCATTACTGAAATAATTGTATGAAATAATCTTTTATTTTCGTAGGTCGCAGGGTGCTTGGTGCATTACATCCTGACGGATGGGCAACACCCCTATCAGACAACTACACCCTACTCAAAGGATCCAGTTGGGCTATCTTTAAATGTCAGAATGGGTAACTTCACTCTTCAATGTGAAGAAAGATGGACAAGACAAAAAGATATTATTAGCAGAATGCTGTCTAAATCGATTGAAGAACGTCCCACCATTGAGGAATGCCTTCAGTCTTTCACATGTATGTTCCAAGACTTCCACTCTTCTCTTCACCTTATTAATAAAACATTGTAGATTTTACAAGAATGTAGTAAAAAAAACATCCTTAAATGACTGGATATACATGACAATTGTTGTGTATTTACAGGTTTCATACACCAGTCTGGAACCACAAACAACAACAGCAATGTGAATGAAAATGAAGTAAGTATTTCAAGTAAAAACGGTTGAAGACTAAAAAGACAACAATGATTCTGAGGGGGCTTTCACACTAGGTTTGAATGACGTCAAAGTTCGGTTCGTTTGGATGACGTGATTGCTGTCTTCCGAACTTGGGTGCGCACCCGTGAACCATACTTGGGTCCACTTAAAGGGGTCATGAACTAGCTTTTTAAATTTTATTATATTGTTTTCTGAGGTGAACTTATGACGTTCGCTTGGTTTTTGCATTCAAAAACATCAAAATTAATAACCAATAAGCTATTTTCTACCCTAGTTTTGAGACCAGCTCAGAAACGCTCGTTTTTAATGGGTTTTTCACGCTGAAGACTTGGAAGTAAACGCCCACTGCTGTGAGTGGATAACAGTTTTGCATATTATAATGAGTTTTTCAACTCACCTCGTCGGTGTACGTGGGGAAATTTGTTTTGAAAACGTCCAATGTTGTAAAATGGCAACCGGAATAATTCGCCCATACATGTTCGACCCAGAGTCTGTGTGTTGCACAATTCCTGTCAGATCCAATATAGACGGCACAGCACCGTTCTTTACTCCTAATCGGTCTGCAAATCCAGTCTTGTTTACAAAACAATCCTCAATGAAATAGAGAGCCTAACTCCCGCCCCTCTGCTTCCGGATCATGGGACCTTATTTCGGAAAAAATATGTGTGGTAGTCAATGGCGAGAGACAATTGATCTTGATCTTCTTCTGCGGGGGCGGTGTTTTATCCTCTTTGACGTCATAGTTCCCCACTTTTAAAAACGAGTCGTTTGCAGGGGCTGGTGTCAATAAAAGCTTATATTGGACTAACAAGGACTTTTTCAGTTCTGAAACTTACAGGATATTCTTATAATATGATGACCTCTTAGATGTCAAAAGCTCGAGGAAAATTTAATTTCTCAGTTCATCACCCCTTTAAAAAGGTGGTCTGGGGTACTGTTCATGTGAATTCCAGTACGGTTCGCTGCTGATATGAACGCGTTTAAACCAAACCGAGGAAGTGAACCGCTATTGATGACGTATAATGTGGTCGTATGCATTTTGCGACAGACAGACTCAAGTGTGTTTCTATATCTTTTCTTTCAAAACAAAACCAAAGCCTTTTCATTCATAGCGGTTGCTAAGCAACATGCTTATGCGCCAGCTGCAGCTTGATGACGCAAGCAGACCGCAGTTCGGATACAAATATATAATGTTAACACAGTCCATCAGGGGGAGGGGGGAGCAATTGAACTCGGGTTCAGAACAGGCAATCGAACCAAGTGTGAAAGCCCCCTAAGACTCAATTTCATGAGATAAATAGCAGGCTCTAGATAGAAATAAAACAGACCTTAAATCAGAGAAATTTGTTACATTGTTACACTGTTATTGTTTTACAGGACAGAACCCATACAGCTGATTGCTGTCCCCAAACATCAGATGAGATGGACATTCTAGAGAGTACTGACAGTGATAAGCCAGAAAGTGTTTTCTGTGGCGTGATGGATTCATCTTCTCACACTGAGGAGGAATTATATGAGTCTGAAATGGTAATTAGGGGTTTTATTACATGAATCATGCATAGACTATTAATATATGTTAATTACTAATTTATAACATTGTTATTATTTGCAAATACATTTCAGTTGTGTCTTTCTGTATTTCAAAACAACACTGAACAACAGGGTTCCCTTACCCTGGAAATGTCAGAAGAAGAAGAAGAAGAAGAAGAAATAAAAAAAGCTGAAGGACAAGTAGCAGAAGGTATCCGAAGAAAACCACTTAAGAAGACTTGGATGGAAATTGATGAAAGTGCCAATGACTGTAGCTATCAACAACATAATATCACAGTGAAAATGTCCTCAAACAGTGTACATCAACGCATCTATGACAAGAAGAACTACTGTCTTTACTGTGAGAAGCCTTATCTAAAAATTGCAAGACATCTAAAGCAGAAACATTCTGAAAAAGTTGAAGTTGCCAAGGCACTGGGACACATCCGAGGCTCAACCATGCGTACTCTTTTATTATCCAAAGTAAGGAACCTGGGAAACTTCCACCATAACAGTTCAGTCCTATCCTCTGGGAAAGGAGAGATCGTACCAAAAAGACAAGCAACTTGTGAGTCAACAGCAATGGACTATTTTCCTTGCATGTTTTGCTTTGCTATGTATGTTAAAACGGCTCTCTGGAGACATCACAAACGTTGCAAATTACGAGTGAAAGAGAATATGCCAGTGGAATGAAAAGTTCAGGCAAGTTGTTCTCTGTTGTTGCCCATGGACTCTGAAGTTTCCAGTGGACTTAACCAAATTAGGTAAAGGTAGACTAGACATCACTCGCAGGTCTTATCTTGGCATGTTTAAAAAAAATAAAATACATATTTGAGTCCTACCGATCATATTTGAAGTCTATACACACACACACACACCTACATACTGTATGTTATATGTTAACACTAGAAGTGCCAGAATTCCAAAACTACTAGAACGGCCACAAACGGTCATTTTGACCGTTAGATTCAAAACAGTGTTTATTTCGTTGATTGTAATTATTTTCGTCAACCACATCTTTTCAAAGATGAAAACGAGACGATAACTAAATAAAAACTAGGTTTGAATGACGAAAATGTTAGATGGTGACGATTTGCGAAGCGGTCAATAGGCTATGCAGCAAAACAAACAGCGCAGGACAACTCCTAACTAACTACAAGCGTTACCTTGTCATCCCGCAATGTTTACACAAGGTAACGCTAGTAGTTAATTAGGAGTTAACATGTTTTTCACTTTAAAATAATGGGCCACATCACTAGTAGTTCCTGCGGGATGACATGGTAACGCTTAAGTAGTTATTGAGGCGTTAACATGTTTTTCACAAATGATACAAGTTATTTAATTTTATATTTGACACATACTGTACAGATTCTGTGAGGCACTAATATTCTAACAAACACTGTAATCTGGAAGATGTGGTTTTTCTGCTTATCGTAACATAAATGCAGCCAATTTCTTCATTAAAGATGCTAATTGTTTTTGACAAGTGAACATCAATGTTTATATTCATGTCATAAGAGAAGTCCTCCTCAGGCAGATACTGTAACATAAAGTTATAGGTCTTTGGAGTCTGAGATATATGTGACTGACATTCAATAGAGCTCATAATAGTGAACTAATCCAATCATGAGATTGTCAGCATCACTTCCTAATTATTTAAGATTTATTTTTAAAAACTGTCTTTATTAGGATTATTTTATGTTTAAGATTTAAATAAACAGAGAACATGCGTCCATCCTGGCAAGAGTAGTGGTCACAATCTCAACCTAGCTAATGTATTTGGGAGGATATATAAACTTCATAAACTGGTTTCCACAAAGAACCCATTTGAGGCACATGCTTCTGAAATGTTATGATCATGTTAAGAGTAAAACCCCCACAATTGTTCACTTTTTAGACATGGTACTTTTGTGATTAGTAATTAATTGGTTATTATTTCTTAGTTCACAAGTAGTTCTTAATGAGGATATATTTCTTTAGTAACAATCAAATACCTACCAAGGAACTACCTTTGTACTAAATTACCTATTACTTGATGCTTAGTTAACCCTTATGCTGCATTAGGGACATTTTTGGTCTTTTGCAGTTTAATTTCTTTGACCATTTTGGCTGTTTTAATGCAAATGGTATGCAATTTGGCAAAATTGTGACTTTTTGGATGCATGTAAAAAATGTGATCCCATTTTGCAAAATATGTATAGCACACACTGTGTAGATCAAATAGTAACACTCAGCACCATAAAGACCAAAAATGGCCCATTGAAACCCATTAAAACGTTGTTTAAATCTGAGGCTGTCAGAAATACATGAAACATGATTTCCTTTCGAAGCAAAAGCATTATATTTGCATTATATAGTGTATTCCACCAGATGACGTCACTACATATTTATTCCCTATGGGTGGAAATGCACCTTATTTTATAGGCAATAGGCAATGTTTAATAGGTGGCCATTTTTGGTCTCTAACGCGCTAAGTGGGATTTTTTGCAAAGTGGGACTGTGATAATCCAAATCTAAAGTTTTCTCTTTGCATTTAGTTTATTGAAAATAATTGAATTTTTGTGTTTTTTCCTCTTATACAAATTGATGGTTTCGCAAACAAAACTGGTAATTAAAGGGTTAAAATCCTGAAATTGAATACATTTTTGGTAGTTATGATGAGGACTGATGCTGGTTAAAATATTTCACTTGGTAAAAGTGGAAAATAATAATAATATATAATATTTTAGGCAATGTTTAATATGTGGCCATTGTTGGTCCTTAATGCACTCAACGGTGTTAAAAATCTAATGCAGCACAAGGGTTAATATTGCTTCCATATTAGTTAATAGTATTAAGTTCGGTGTTAATGCAGTACTATATTACTTCCTGCATAGCTACTTGTTAACTATGGACCATTATTTTAAAGTGTTACCTATAATTCTACTGTTATTGTGTCACGAAATGTAGTTTTAAGAGTTTTTCAGGCGAGAAAGTAGTTTTTTAAAGGTCAAATCTGTGGTTTATTTATAGAGTTATGATAATTTGACTGAGATCCATTCTAAGCGATCACCGGACGCTCGCGCTCGTGTCCCCCGCCTGAAGCAGCCTTTTCTTCGGCTAGTCGTTCTGATATTTGACGCTGACTCTGACGTCTCTGTAGTGGTTAAACATGAGATATAGTTCGTCTTGTATAAACCTAACAGGTGATCTTTGGTCTCGTGAATTTATAACTCGTTCCCTGGCCAATAGTTTTGGCAGAAGGCTACGTGAAGTTTCATATCTTTGAGCGCTGAGTATATTTGACTGACTGAATTGTTTCTTGATGTTATTTAAGCTTTACTGTATATCTTTTTGTACTTTTTACTTATACTTTTATAATGGCTATTATTGATAAAACTGAAATTCAACAAAAATAGATAGTTTTGTCATTATTTTATTACAAGATCATCTGTAATGTTGTTTATTGCAACATTTGTACCAATGCGATAGCCTATGCAATACATTAGGCTACATATTTTTAATATGGAATATGTTTAATATTTTTACATTTAAACGAAAAGAGGCAGGGTTGTTTTATATTTAGTTTTGTTATAAATAACGTTACATGCAGTGAATATATTAATCAATGCTATGCGTTGCACATTTGTGTGCTTTAGAATGTTTAAAATGTATTGAAATGAAATCGAAAAGAAGCAGAGTGGTGTTTTATAACATATTTCGTTTTATTGTTTCCTAAAATGAACATACAGAGATAACCGGAGTTGCATAGCCAGAGCGAGCTGAGTGCCGCGTTCAAGAACGCGCTGTTGAATTACCGGACTCGCGTCCTCGGGATCATTCTCCTGAGTCGGACTTTGCGTTGGCTTCACAAACATGCCGAGAAGCAAGAACAAGATCTGCTGTCTGTCATCCATTGTTGTTTACTATGTCGTTTTCTTCGCGCGAAAATGACGTCGATCGCTTCTTTCCAGCATACCACGCCTATCAAGTAAGGGTACCCGACCCGTACTGTACTGTACCGTACCATACCGTACCCCTCAGTGGAAACGAGGCATATGAGTCCCCTGTTAGTCATCGTGGGTCTCTCTCTTTCTCTCTCCTGTGTGTGTGAGTGGGGGAGGGGGATTTGGTCTGTAAACCTATTTTCTGTTCCACGCAGAAGGTGGTGGAAATGCACCAATAAGTTGGATGCCAACAGCCGTAAAATAGCAAGAAGAAGACTGTATCTTGTCAAATGAGCTGTTTTCACCATTTCAGAGTGGATTTAGAAGGGGTGTAATACTCTGGACCCTTTAATATGCTTGGAAAAAGATATTAGGAAAGCTCAAGCAAATAAAGAGGCGGGAGTAGCTGTTTTCTTTTAGGTTGAAAAAGCGCATGATATGATTTAAGGAAGGTTTGTTAATAAAGCTAGATAAAATGGGTATTGGTGGTAAAATGTATCATTTGGTAGATACATTCAGTTTCATATAGGGAACTCTATATCAGATACATTTTTAGTTGAAAATGGCACCCCTCAGGGGAGCGTCATAAGTCCAATACTGTTTTCAATGATCATGATAAATAATAATGTGTATTATAATGTTAATGCTGACATTGGGAAATCACTTTTTGCTGATGATGGGGCAATTTGGAAACAAGGGTGGAATATGGACTTTGTTGTAAGCTGTTAATGTGGTTGAAGATTGGTCTTTGAATTGGGGATTTAAATGATCTGTCGAGAAATCTCAATCCATCTTTTTTACAAGAAAGAAAATCAAAGAAGATGTTTGTTTGAAATTGTACAATCAAATGTTAGAAAGAGTGAAGTATTTAGGAATGTAATTGGATATACTGTAACAAAGGAGTTAGGAATCAACGATTGGGTCGCCAGTCTAACTATTTTAATGCCAGCTGTTCCCACCATGGTTATTACCTCAGAGTTGATCTTTCTCTACTGAAACTGGTTAGTTTTAGTAAAATAATTTGATATGCAAGCTTATGTGAACACTATAGTGCTGCGTGAGAGACATGGGCATTACGTATATTTATTCACGGATGGGTCTAAAAATCCAGAGAACGGAAAATCAAGCTGTGCTTTATACATTCCAGAATTAAAAATGAAGTTGTTTAAAAGATTAACTGATCATTTAGTGGTGTATGCAGCAAAAATGAAGGCAATCATGTTTGCATTACAGTGGATATAAAGTCAAACCCATGACAATGGTAATTTGTTCAGATTCAAGTGCTGCTTTCGCTAGTGTCCACTCAAAAAAATGATGTTGGACTAACTTAACTTTTTTTATGTCAACAGAATGCACAGAACTGGGTTATGTTGGATTTAAGTAACATTATTTATTTCGGTAAACTTTCAGTAAGTAAATTACTTAAAGGATTAGTTCACTTTTGAAAACTTTTGCTGATAATTTACTCACCCCCGTGTCATCCAAGATGTCCATGTCTTTCTTTCTTCAGTCGAAAAGAAATTAAGGTTTTTGATGAAAACATTCCAGGATTTTTCTCCTTATAATGGACTTCAATGGGAACCAGGTCCAACCGAGGTCAAAACGACAGTTAATAACAGTTTCAGATGCAGCTTCAAATGTCTTTAAACGACACCAGACGATGAATAAGGGTCTTATCATGCGAAACGATCGGTTATTTCAAAGCTTATTGCAAAAATGTAACTTTTCTAACGACAAATGCTAGCCTTTCTCTATTCTGTGAGGCGCGTTTGCAACGTCACGTAATACGTAATTACGTTCAAAAGGTCACGGGCGACGTAGCCAGAAGTACAGTGTTTACAAGTTGAACGCATAGGTTGAACGTGAAAACGCCGTTTACAAAAAAGGAATTAAAAGGTAAAACAACGATGTCGGACGATTTTGATTCTGTACTTCCGGCTACGTCGCCCGTGACCTTTTAAACGTAATTACGTATTACGTGACGTTGCAAACGCGCCTCACAATATATTACAAGGCTAGCATTTGTCCTTAGAAAAGTTACATTTTTGGAATAAGTTTTGAAATAACCGATCGTTTCGCATGATAAGACCCTTATTCATCGTCTGGTGTCGTTTAAAGACATTTGAAGCTGCATCTGTAACTGTTATAACTGTCGTTTGGACCTGGTTCCCATGGAAGTCCATTATAAGGAGAAAAATCCTGGAATGTTTTCATCAAAAACTGAGGAAAGAAAGACATGGACATCTTGGATGACATGGGGGTGAGTAAATTATCAGCAAAAGTTTTTTCAAAAGTGAACTAATCCTTTAAGTTAAATGTTATGTAATGTTATTTAGTTCAACTTCACAATCTTGGTTTTTTTTTAAACAATAAAGTTAATTAACTACAATTATCCTAAAATTATCTTTTTTTAATTCATCCAAAATAAATAATCCATTTTCATTCTGTTACAGTTTGTTTTATTGAATCCATTCAATAACAATTCTGAAAACTTTCAACAACAGAAAAATTCCAACAGGAATAACTTGTACAAAATCTGTGATCTCAAAAGGTCAAACTCAAAGGCATCTACTTTACACTTTTTTCCAAAACGAATAACTTATACAAAATCTGTAATCTCAAAAGACTAACTTTACTTTTCAAAATGTGAAAAATTCCTTATTACAAGAAAATAAAATAAATAAAAGCATTCTGTCTTTAAATTAAAGATTTTTATAAAATATTCACGTACAAGTGTTGAAAAATAATAGCAGTCTTCTTTTGCCTCTATTTAATTGCATAAGAAAAAAAAACAGTATTATGTACATAAATGTATATACTGCAACAGCCAAACATCAGTGCAACATTATGGAGAAAACAAATTCCATTACGCCTTCCTGGCTCTCGGTCCTGACATCAAGTTACAGCGTTTGCGAAAAGAGTTTATTTTTCAGGACCTGGACCTTGTTTGAAAGCTTGTGTGCATCTAGTGCCATTAAATCTTTTGAAATACTTCAAAAGTGTACCTCGGGTCTTGTGGGTAAGCCAAGTTTAAAGTGTAGACCAAGCATCACAGAACAAGCTGGCCATTGCACACTGAGTCCGAAATTCGCATCCGAATTTTTCGCACGTTAAAAAAAAATTCAACCTCACGTTATGTCAGTCACGCTTGCACACCGCCTCCGAAACTTTCGTCCGTCACAAAATTAATCGGATCGGGTTCGATTTTCTGCGTTTTTCGCATCCAGAGCCAGCATTTTGAGAGGTTTTTTGACAATTCAGGGCCGGGGGGAGCTCGTCCTCAAATCATTGCACATATGCGCCGTGCTTTCAGTTTCGGTTTTCAATTCGTTCAAGTGTTTATGTTCTCTTCTCTATATTGGATTTGGATTATGAAATTTATCAAACCTCCCCTTTCAATCAGATTGAAATTTAGGATCGAATAAGGTGTGATTGAGCAGCTTATTCGATAACTAATGTATTATTTGGGCACAATATCCAATAATATACACTATATACAATAATATACGGGTGTGTGTGTGTCCATATCTGGTCCATGCCAGACACACTGCCAGTCTCCGTTCAGAATCGATTGGTTCACGGAAATTGGTGGTCTTGTTTTTAATATGTGGCTTCAGAATCGCTAGCAAAGCATCAAACTGTCCCACTGACATTCTGAGGTAAATTTTGAATCGCTCAGGATAAATTTGCAACTCTGATAAGGTGGAACTCTCCTTCCTCTCGGCGCAATTTCAGGATTGGATGGACGTAATATTTTCTCTTTCTTCTCTTTTCAATAAGAGAGAGGGCAAATCATCCTCATTTAAGAAATACGCAACGGACTCGGTGTGCAAGGTTTCTATGCGTGACGAATTTTGCCACATTGTTCAGGTTTTTGAGCATTTGGGCGCCTTCAATGATAATGCCAACATCTTCGTAAGGGTTTGTAGCATCTGCCCCTTCGTGTATGATGGAATGCTAGGGTGGTGTTGCGCAGTGAAGTTTCATCATTTTCAACTTCATAAAGTACAAAATACAAATAGAAACAATTAATAAAAGATCTGGGGTGAAAGTGAGAGTTGGTTGTAAACCAACTGAAAGTGAGAGTTGGTGAGGTTTTTTTTTTTTTTTTTTAAGTAGCCTAAATAACTTACCAAGTACTCCTTCACAAGGTTTGTGGGGTCTTTGCATCTTGAAAGCCCTTATGGTTTACATGAACATTCCAGTTTGTTTGTTTTTACGGTGGTGTCTTTCTTAAAAAAAAAATAAGAAATGAGCATTAGTTAGAACTTTGCTTTTTAAACTTGTTACTGTACCTCTAACATTTTAAGTAGCATTATACAGATTATCCCACTGTGTTTTTTTCATTCAAGTAAAGTTTGTCATTCTTGTGATTACATGAAGAAACAGAAAAAACTGAGAAAGATTAAATACAGAAGAACTGCGTCAACATCTCCAAGACACCTGAAGAAACCTTCCTGCAAAGCTACCTGAAAAACTATTAGCAACCTGGACAAAAGCAAAGTCTGGTCACACCAAGTATTGGTTTTATGTAGCTAATAGAAGTTAAGTAAATCAAATATATTTTTGGCATTATGTTTTAAAACAGTACAAAACTTACTGTGGAAGGTTTCTTCAGGTGTCTTGGAGATGTTGACGCAGATATTCTGGATTTAATCTTTCTTAGTGTTTCTGTTTCTTCATGTAATCACAGACAGACTTGATGATGAGATCAGACTGCTTGTGCATACAAAGATACCACAGGTTTATTACAATTAATGGCAAAAGGAATGTTTGAAAATGTAAACCAATATTTCGTACTGACACACTGCAGTAACAGATTTAAATACCTGGCAGACTTTAAAGGGACACTTGATGGAGCCATAAATAATATTGTGGCCATAACTGGTACTGCAATCACTTTCAAATTACTGTAGAGTGGCGTATCCCCTCCCCCTGACTTGAGGTTGCTACATAGGCTCCATATAATGGACTTCAATGGGACCCAAACGGTTCAAGGTCCAAATGAGAGTTTCAGTGCAGCTTCAAAGGGCTTTAAAGGATACCAGAAAATGTGTGTTCGTGACATCACATAATATACAATTACGTTGAAAAGGTCTCACAGAACAGAGCAAGGCAAGCATTTGTGCTTATAAAACTTAAACTTTTTTATTTATTTTTTAAATGGCAGATCGTTTCGCTTGATAAGACCCTTATTCATCGTCTGAAATCGTTTTAAGGTGCACTGAAACTCAGTGTTGTAGTACTCGAGACTCGGACTCGTCTCGGACTCGGTCTCGAGACCATATTTTAATGGTCTTGGTCTTGTCATGGATTTGTGTCCATTTGGACTCGGAATTGACTCGTACTCGAACATTTTTTTTTTAGGACTCGGAATTATTCCCGAGTCCACTCAAGTTCAATTAAAAATATTTTTCATGATTATTAATGTATGTTAATAAAATATTTCTTTAAATTGATTGAAACGCCCAGTGATTGGTGATTTTCTAGTGCACAACTGTGCATGACAAATTTTAATAAAATTACTTTTAACACCACCTACTATGTGGCCTTTTTTACCCTAAACTGATCATATTTTTTAAACTCTAAGTAAATTCAGTAAAAAAAAAAAAAAGTATTTCTCTAAATAAATAAAAGTAAATTAGGTAATCAACCCTCACTGGTCTCGGTCTCGACTCGGACTCGACCGTCTCTGGTCTCGGACTCGACTCGGACTCGACTCTCTATGGACTCGGTCTTGACTCGGACTCGACTCTCTCTGGTCTCGGTGTCGACTCGGACTCGAGTGAGGTGGTCTCGACTACAACACTGCTGAAACTCTCATTTGGACCATAAACCGTTTGGGTCCCATCTAAGTCCATTATATGGAGAAAAATCCTGAAACCTGAAATTTTTTCATCAAAAACCTTTCAACTGAAGAAAGAAAGACATGGACATCTTGGATGACATGGGGGTGAGTAAATTATCAGCTAAAGGTGTTTTTTTTTTTTTTTTTTTTTTTTTTTTTTTTTTTAACTACTCCTTTAAAAGTGCTATCAGCGATTTCAGGCCCAAAAAAGGCAGAAACATAAATTATCACATTCATCTCATTTTTCCAAGGATCCGCTATAGCTGCCCGCCCCATAAGCATGCCGTCCAAAAACCATGTCTCTGTAGGCAGCCTAGGCTCTGAGATCTGCACACAAAAACAATGGGTTTCACCAACCACCAAAACCTAAATAAACAATGCTCCAAGTTACCAATCACCGACAGGGGGTGGGTGTTGTGAAATAGACACCCATTCATAAAAGGACATCATAGACCCTACCTATTATGAAACAGTGCATCTGTCGTAACTCCACTGAAATCTCCATGCTAAACAAGCGTTCAAAATATAAACGTATAACATATATGAGAAATATTGTTCGATTTTTGTATAAAACTACCACACCATTGATGTGAACTTATAGCTATACATGCCATTTATGTCAGAGGGAGCAATTTCAGGCCCTGTAGAGATTTAGTGAAATGCACATACTTTTTTATTTTGCTACTTCGCCATTTTGAATTGACACATTTATCATATTTGTGTTATTGCTACTATTTGTGCTATTGACCTGTCAGTAATTAAAAAAAAAAAAGATTAAAATACTTGTGGGAGTATTTTTGTATTTTCAAAATACTTATTACTTGTATTTTATTTAAATATTTACATCAGTATTTTGTATTTTATTTTGTTACATTTCATGAGCCAGTATTTGTATTTTGTAACAAAATAGTTTTTGATGTATTTGTGCCCACCTCTGGCGATTACACATCATGGAAAACGCTTCAAATAACTATTCTCCAACTGACTACATGTCTGTAGTCTGCAGTGTGCCCTTGTGTTGAACCTCAACAATAAAAAATTGCATACTGTCAATTTGATTTCTATTTATTTCCTTTTTATTTATTTATTTTTCCTGAGGTTAATTTCAGCGTTTAATCCGAAAAGAGATTCCAGGGCTGCTATTGGATTAGAGGTACAATGGACCACATTAACTAAGGGTAATCCTGGGAAATATTGCAAGTCCTTTCATATGACTCTGACGAGAGCAGACCACTACAAGGACACAGTCAGGAGCTCTAAAATATAGTCAAATGTCTGTAAGTAAACATTATATATTTATTCTTACCATAATACAGATAATTTTCCTATTTAAAAATCTTGACCTCATAGTACACAACTATGACTTTGTTAAAGCAGTAATTTATTGTACTAGCCTATATTTTATTTAAAAACACTTTACAATCAGTTCTAATTTATTTACACCAGTTAATGTATTAAATGACATGAACTAACAATGAGCAATACATATGTGTCAGTATTTATTCATCTTTGTTAATGTTAATAAAAACCCAGCTTTTCATTGTTTGTTCATGTTCACAGTGCATTAACATATCATGTCATTTTAATAATGTATTAGTAAATGTTGAACGTTTACTAAGATTAATAAATGCTGTAGAAGTATTGTTAACTCTTAGTTCATGTTAACTAACGAAACCTAATTGTACTTACCCTTTATTTTTTTTATCTAATTCATAGGCTATATGTATACATGCTTAAGAAAAAAATATTATATATACATTTAATGATGTCTTATTGGGTTTTATTGTTGTTTGATTTTAATCTCAGCGAGGTTCTCTTCTGTTTAAATAAAGGCTAAACAAAACTGTTGTTAAAATCTCTTTTACATGAGTGTCCTGGCCAAGATAGGCAGCCCAGTTATACAATACACATATAACAGACAACAATAAAACACTAAAATACATCATTAAAAAGTACAGCCTTGCAAATCACTAAATCTTTTTCTAGTGCAATGTTTTAAAATTGCTAAAGACACCATGTGATTTAGCCTCAATTTCATTTGAAGAGAGTGCCATTCTGAAGGTGTAGTGTATTTAAAAGCTATTTTACCTCAGTTCAGATTAGTTCTAGCCAGAGCAGCGTTTCTCAAAGTGTGGTGCGCGCCCCACTGGTGGGGACTAGAAACATGACCAGTGTGGGGAGACAAACGGGAGAAAATGAGGTAAATTTTGTGCCCATCTCTATTAATCCCTTTTTTTATTGAGCATAAACTCAAAACAAAACAACGACACATTTAAATGCAAGTCTTACGTAACCTTTTCACACGTAAGTTAAGTGTTTAGAGGCTCCCGTTATTTAGATCGTATCCCTTTATGGTTTCCATAGTGACGCGTCATCGCTTGTCACACCGCAGCTACAATATCGCTGAATGACTGATTATCTGCTTTTATTTCAATTTGTTGGCTATAGCGGGAAATATCTGATATCCCTATTGTCAAATATGTGCAAGTGGATGTGTTTTGCAAGTGGATACGCGATGGGCGTTAGTTGATACCGCATTTTAGAGACAAGGATCTGTTGGATTTAACAAACGTCTATTTATCCACTCCTCCTGATATAGGCTACATGAAAGTAAGTGGCAGGTGAACTGGGAGAAAGTTACTCGCACAACGATGACACGTGTCGTCTAATTATAATGGAAACAATTATTATTGCCGCTTCCATAGACATAAGTGTGTATTTGACAAACTCTAAATGTATTGCTTGTTTAGTAACTGTGACAATTAAATGTGAATTTAAATGTCTGAAACCTAAAATAAACATTATATGGTTGAAAACACTGTTGTCAAGCGGTGAGCGCTCTCCATACAGCCTACTACAAAACAGGTTCATTGCAGACACAAAATTAGTTAGGCCTACTTAATTTTAAACTTTCAAAGTGCACCATATTTATGAATTTATCTTTAAAACATACAAACTTTTCTTCTGGGGGAGCATGCCCCTAGGGGTGCAGAGGTCCACACACAATACTGTGGGAAACAAAGTAGGTTATATGTACGGAGGCGTATTGCATTCACTTGAAAAAAAAAATCTACTCTGTTTTTCTGAATTAACGAGTTAATTTTTCAGGAGAACAATTTTTTTTGCTCTGTTTTTCTGAATTAACGAGTTAATTTTTCATGAGAAAAATTTTTTTTGCTCTGTTTTTCTGAATTAACGAGTTAATTTTTCATGAGAAAAAAAGTTTTTGCTTTGTTTTTCTGAATTAATGAGTTAATTTTTCCTGAGAAAAAAAAATTTGCTCTGTTTTTCTGAATTAATGAGTTAGTTTTTTCTTGAGAAAAAAAGTTTTTGCTCTGTTTTTCTGAATTAATGAGTTAGTTTTTCTTGAGAAAAAAAGTTTTTGCTCTGTTTTTCTGAATTAATGAGTTAATTTTTCAGGAGAAAATGTATTTTTGCTGTTTTTTCTGAATTAACTCATTAATTCAGAAAAACAGAGCAAAAAAAAAATTCCATTAAAAATTAACTCATTAATTCAGAAAAACAGAGCAAAAAAATTTTTCTCATGAAAAATTAACTCGTTAATTCAGAAAAACCGAGCAAAAAAATTTTCTCATGAAAAATTAACTCGTTAATTCAGAAAAACAGAGCAAAATTTTTTTTCTCATGAAAAATTAACTCATTAATTCAGAAAAACAGAGCAAAAAATTTTTTCTCATGAAAAATTAACTCGTTAATTCAGAAAAACAGAGTAGATTTTTTTTCTTCAAGTGAATGCAATAAGCCTCCGTATATATGATAGTCTTCGGGAAAAAAAAAAGAAACAAAATACAATTATTATTATAAAAATAACTAAAATATGTACATTATTAGCATTTTACCACCTCAGCCTCGTGTTGAGCCAGGAAAACCCCTGAGATTATAATTATTCTTTTTCAATTTTGCATGCAGTTTGCGAAGTGACAAAGCTAGTCCACACTTTTATTTTCTCCATTTCTGAATTTGATATTATCAGAAGCAAAATACAAACATAATTGCATTATTATTTTTTATCTACTGTCATGTTTATGTTTTTAAAATGTCTTGTTAATAAAATACATTTTAACTTAAAGCCAAGTTTATTAACATTTTGTTGGGGCGATTGCTGTGGACCTTATCCACAGGTCCTTTTACAATGCTTTTAACAATGCCATATATTATTGCACAAAATGTATTTGCTCTTTTCAGATAAACGTGCGGGTCACTACAATGGATGCTGAGCTGGAGTTTGCCATTCAGCCCAGTACATCTGGTAAACATCTCTTTGACCAAGTATGTATTTCACATGGAATTTAGACAAAAGTAAAAAAATGCAACATGACATATAGACCCTAAAGAGTGAACAATTAGTGACATCGTTACGTTTGTCCTTTTGAAGGTTGTGAAAACTATTGGACTCCGAGAGATCTGGTACTTTGGACTGCAGTATCAGGACAGCAAGGGCTTTTCTACTTGGCTGAAACTCAATAAGCGGGTTAATCTTGATCATACTTTGCCATAAGCTATCTGTCTTATAAACAGGGCTCTGAACTCTTTCACGAAACAAACAAAAACAATTTAAGGCAGAAGATTATCAAACATTGTTCTTTATGTTTTAACTAGGGCTGTGCAAAAATTAATTGCGATTAATCGCATCCAAAATAAAAGTCTGTGTTTACATAATTTATTTGTGTGTGCTGTATATAATTATTTTGTATATATAAATACCTATGCATGCATGTATATATTTAATAATTATTTGCACTTAAATTCTGTATATATAAATAAATACATAATCTATATTATATAAATATAAATATTTTATATATGAATAACACATTTTCTTAAATATATACATGCATGTGTGTGTATTTATATATACAAAATAATTATATACAGCACACACAAATATATTATGTAAACACAGACTTTTATTTTGGATGCGATTAATCGCAATTAATTTTTGCACAGCCCTAGTTTTAACTAATTAACAGTATTATTTTTCCACTCTGTTTGACATTTGTTTAATCAGCTAACTATCAGCTAACCTGCATATGACATATCCCATTGCAGACCTCGCTGAACCACTCCCCCTTCGCCACAAATAATATTATGAATTTTACTATGAAAGGATGATAATTTACAATTTAATTTTGAAGTAATGTCTTTCTTGTCTAACAAGCGGAAGCTCACAGACAGGAAGAGTTGCTCTCAAATGTGCAGTTTACTTTTTACTTTTATTCACTTGTACCACATGACAATCACGTTCGCTTTCTTTCGTACTTATATGTGCTTACATCACAGTCCAATGTTGAACAGAAAACATGGAGTTAAATGCGAACACTACATTCCTCTCTTATGCGAAAATGAAGATGTAATTAGAGTACAAGATTTTAAACTATAGACCATATTGTGTAAAATCAAACGAAAAAAAAAACATGAAAAAGTAAGTTTGAGGTCTTTTAGTTGTCTCAGGCTATCATTATTAGAACATGTCAAAATCTGAAAACAGAAATATTTAACAAAACAAAAGAATACTTGCACGGGTAGAAGCATGTTGAAAACAACGTTTTACATCAGATATCTTGGTTGGTGTCTGCGATTTGGTCTCAGGTAGTGTCGAGGGGTATGTGAAAAGTCAGAGTGTTTTAGGGCTGCGGTAGTGTACCGTGTGCTTTGTGGTATATTGTCCTGAAACATGTCTGAATTTTGAGCTTGTCCTCTGATGCCATCTTCGTCATCAGTGGTTTCGTTCTGCTCGACATTGAGATGAGATGGTAGTCTGTTGAAATGAGGAATTTCTTGTAATGCATCTTCCTGAACGACTTGCTGTCACCAATGACCCTTTGACCTTGATTACTTTGTAGAGTTGTATCTCATATGAGCCCCTTTCACACAGAGATTCCGGAAAATACACGGATAATGTGACCCGGCATTTGTCCCGGGATTGTTTGATTTCGGTTCATTCACACTGCCAGTGATTTGCCGGGATCTGTGAGTGCGTTCACACACAACCCGTAAAAATCCCGGAAAGACACATGACGTCAGGATGAGACGTGTAACGTTCGCGTCGAAAACATGTACACGCGCATACTGTACAAAAGGCCCGGATACCTTTAAATGTCCTGGACGATTTCAACCAATCATAGAGTACAAGGTTGCTATAGTGACATTCGTGCTGAGGTGAATTGGTGCTGAGGTGGATTCAGTCGGAGAGAGAAGACGCATCATAATTATTAGTTAAGATACTTGACAGTTTCAGTTTAGTTAATCTGTAGTGTTCGACGATTATTCAGCTGGTTTACATATACATTGAGTCGCTGTGTGCGTACATACCAAGTAAGTTTATATTTCCAAGTTTTTCCGTTAGTATGCAGAAACTGTTAGACGATGTTCATTAGCGCGAGCGATACCTGATTGGCATAAATCTGCCTGTATTACTTCTTCTTTAGTAATTTTTCGGAGATTCTGCATGTTACTTTATGTTATGTATGAGACATTATGTTATTATTAGTTTTACGGTTACTTTAGAGATGATCATTATCATGAGGTAATCAGCGCCGTATACTGAGCATATGGAATGTCTAGTTAAACGCATTTATGTGCTATTAGCACCTCCTTGTGGTGATGTTTAGAATTATTATTGTCTGATAGCACTTCCTTAATGGGTTTGTTAGACTGAATGCTGTTAATAATGTTTATTATTAATGATGTATATGTATGCTAATATTTATTTCTTTGTTTAATTTGTTATAGAACCACACCTACATACCCCATATGTAAATCAACCAGCTCTTCAGTAAATAAGTGAAGTTTGAACCCTGCCTGGTGTGTCTGTTCAACTAAGCCTCATCTTATACAGTTCTGACCGACTGCCTGCTGCGTTTCACATCCATTAAAATTAGTCTACTATCGAACCTCTTCATTTCACATACCGTTCCACAAAGCTGGTGAACGATCTCAGCATCAGCGCGGATAGTGAGAAGCTCCTGGTCTCTGCTTCGCTCCAGTTTGCAGGTATTTGTTCGTCTTTTCTTTGTTGATGACGAACACAAACTTTCTTCTAAGAGCAACAGAGTCGCACGAGCGCTTACGGCATTGGTCCTGGCTTTTGTTCACACAGCTTGCGTTCCGGTACTGATCCCGGCAATGTTACTAGGTCCCCAACCCGGGATCAATCCCGGGTCGTTTTTGCGTTCACACAGAAGGCATTCTGGCAATTTCCCGGGATCAACGCACTGGGTGAATGGGGCTATGGAGTCATCAACTTTCCTGTTGAGGGTTGTCGGCAGAGTACAACGTCACCTGACTTGATCCTGGATTCTTTTGCTCTGTTCCGAAGATCTGCATATCTTTTAATTAGTTGCTCTGCAACATGCTTTCATGGTTTATCTTCTGCATTGGTGTTCATGACTGTTTTTAAGCGTTCTCATGAACCGTTGCTTTAGACCAGTACAGGGTTATCTTTCTGTTTGAAACCAAGATATGAATTGAAATCTGCAAAACAGTGACTATTAAATTGTTGGCCATTGTCAGTTTTGACTGTGCTGGGTATGCCAAAAGTTGAGAATATCTTCTGCAGTTTGGGAATAACAGCAGTGGCTGCTGTAGACTTGATTATCTCCACTTCTGGACATCTGGAATTATCGCAAACTGCTACCAGCAAATACTCACCAGAAGGAAACGGACCAGTCAAATCCACAGATTCAGAGACTTCTAACCATGGCTCTATTGGCAGATCAGACCTTTTGAGGGGTTTCCGCGTGATGCTGGAGTGTGGCTGCTTAAATCCAGCTAAAACCAGCCATGGCTGGTTTTGGCTGGTCTCCCAGCCTGGTTAGTTGGTTTATCAGGCTGGTTTTAGAGGGGTTTTGAACACTTTTTCAGCTGGTCAGGCTGGTCTTAGCTGGTCGAGTTGGTAGCCAGGCTGGGAGACCAGCTTAACCAGCTAAGTCAGGCTGGGAGACCAGCTTGACCAGCTAAGCCAGGCTGGGTGACCAACTAAAACCAGCTACTTCCAGCTTAAACCAGCTAAGACCAGCCAACCAGCCTAGGCTGGTTTTAGCTGGATTTTTCAGCAGAATGCATCCTTGCACAGCTTTTTCCGATTCTGCATACCCGGGAACCGTACCTTTTCTCTTACCAGCTGTTTAGTCTTCACAATGCCCATGTGTCCTACATGTGCAAGTTGCTTTTTGATACAGGTAGGTAGAACAAGTCTATTCCCTCTGAGGACAATGTCTTGAAATGCTTTAACTGAGTCTCAGCTTATGAAATGGCTGGTTTTGCGTGGCATGCGTCTTTCATGGCCTGCTTCAAGTGTGTCCAGGCTAGTGTTGCACAATACACCGATACTTCAAAAGTATTGCGATATTTGGAAATTAAAAACCTCACGATACCTAAATTTATTAGTATGGATACTTTTATGAATGACCGCGTTCCAGATTTGTAAGAGACGTATTCCATGTTGGTGTGTCCAGTCCCTCCCTATGGACGTCCGTGTTTTTTTCTCATGCACGCAGCAAAGAAGCTGCAGCTGTCATGAGAGAAACACTACAGCGACACGGCTGCATGCGTGAGCACAAGTGATCCGGGGTGATCCGTGGCAATCCGGAGGTTCAGGACTTTTCCCGGTGGGCCGGTAGTGTTTCGAGGCCGCGAGGACCTGTCAAATAATTATACTTTGCAAGTTCTTAGCAACAACATCCGGCGGCCTGTATACAATAGTCTCTGCAACGTTGTTGGAATGAAGCACGCGTCCGAATGAAGACGGTGCGCGAGCCGCAAAAGCCAATGCAACTTATAGCAGCAAAAAAGAGCGCTCTGCTTGATTTAAAAAACAACAGATTTTAGCGCTATATCTCTTATTTAATAGCGAAATAAATTAATTATCTGCTATTTAGCTGGAGATGTTTTATTTATTTTTGTATTAGCTCTACAACTTTCACCCCAACTTTCATAGATAGCATAAATAATTTGCAAGCTGCAAAAATAAAGCATATAAAACATGCTAAAATGATTAATAGGCTATATGATTATAATCAGAGCATGTGCATGTTTGTCAGTGATTTATTTATAGTAGGTTATTACAGCATTTAAAGAGCACAGACCTACGCAAAGGAGATGCATGTGAAACGCCCTGTAAGAAATACTTTCCTTTTCAGGAAAAGTATCGAAATCGCGATTCTTGACTTGGTATCGGTATCGGAACAATAATTTTGGAATCGTGACAACGTCTAGTCCAGGCTTTTCCTTTCAACTCTTTTATCACTGTTTGTAGAACAGATTCTTTCTTTGTTTCGTGTTGTGCTTCATCCAAAGTCATCGCTTTTGGGACTGTATTGTCAATTATGAAGTTGACGTGTCTTTCTGCGTTTTCCGAACAGTTGCCTGAGTGTTGTCCATCCTCAGGATTCCTCGACATGTAATTGGCAGGATTGTATTGTATTGGACTGTGAAAGTGTATTTTTGCAATCTCCAGCATTCATGTCTGGCTGGTGAGGATGCTCGAGGGTTATTGAAAATGAGCTCTTTGTGATACGTAATGATTGTATAGTGTGAACCATATAGATTATTGCTAGACCATCCTTCTCTGTTTGCGAGTAGCAATGTTCTACAGCTGTGAGTGCTCTACTGGCATATGCAACTGCTTTGTTACCAGAACTGTCTGTGTTTGTCTGACTTAAGGCGGGCGTACAAAAATCGGTGTGAAAATCGGTGATTTCGAGCCGAGCACCTCCCGATAATTTTTAAACATGTTTTAAAAATTCAGGAAAACGGGCCGATTTTGCACATACATTTCTGTCATTTTTCTATCTAAAGCTGTAGTTTCTTGCAACATTGAAAGCTCCGGTCACTATGTTTAGCTCGAAAGCTCACGTGATTGCCACTGGCTTGGGATAAAATTCTTGCAGGTCAGTCGTTCAAAGTAGGTTGTAGAAGGGAAATCAGGATCCGTTGGGAGACCCTGAATCTCCTGAGATGTCTGAGGTGATAAAGGCGCTGTCTTACCTTCCTCACCACAGTATCCGTGTGTACAGTCCACGATAAATCCTTGGAAATGTGCACTCCGTCTCCGAGATATTTAAAGCTACTCACCCTCTCCACTGGCGTCCCATCTATCAGGACAGGGATGTAGGTCCTGCGACGTTGTGGGCAGAAGTCCACCACCATCTCCTTGATCTTCTCTCCACAAAAATCTCCACATTGTCAGGTCTGACACCTCCTGTAGATTGGCCCGCTCGTCGTTGTTAGTGATCAGGCCCACCACAACCGAGTCGTCCACAAATTTCACGATGCTGTTGGAGTTATGCCTGGCGACACAGTCGTGGGTATACAGGGAATAAAACAAAGGACTCAGCACACAGCCCTGAGGGACACCAGTGTTGAGGACGAGGGAGTGTGATGTGTGCCCTCCCGCTCTAACAACCCGTCTAAGCCTGGCAGTTAGAAAATCCAGGATCCAGGCACACATTGATGGATTCAAACCCAGGTCATACAACTTCGTAGCCAGCCTGCTGGGGACTACAGTATTGAAAGCCAAACTGTAGTCTATGAACAGCAGTCTGACATAACCCCCTCCTGTGATGTTAAGGTGGGAGAGGGTGTTGTGCATGACCCGGGAGATGGCGTTGTCTGTGGATCCGTTGGAGCGGTAGGCGAACTGCAATGGATCTATGGTGCTTTGAAGAGAGGAACCGATGTAATTTTTTATCAACCTTTCAAAGCACTTCATGATCACCGAGGTCAGTGCTACTGGACGGTAGTGGTTCATGCCAGCTGGGGAGGCGTTCTTGGGCACAGGGATGATGCTGGACATCTTGAAGCATGTGGGGACTGTGGATTGTGCAAGAGAGAGATTAAATATGGAGGTGAACACTGGAGCCAGAAGGTCAACGCAGGTCCTTATGACCCTTCCTGAGATCCTATCCGGACCTGCCGCCTTCCTGGTGTTTACCTTTTTAAGCTCCCTTCTCACGTTGTTGCTCAGAGAAGACTGGGCTGAGTGCTGCCTCACTTGTAGAACTCCATCTATCTGCATTAATCAAGCCCTTGTTCGCATTACCAGCGTTAGTATTGCTAGATTCGAAACGTGCATAAAAGGAGTTCAGTTCGTTCGCCAGCGTCTCGTCTGCACTAACCATGCAGGGGCGGACCCCCTTATAGTCCATGATCTCATGTAATCCCTGCCATATGCTTCGTATGTCCTTTTCCTGCAACCCGGTCTCATGCCAAGACGTCATATAACTGACGTTTTGGGACGTCTTTTGACCATACGTCAATATTCGCCTTTTTAGGGCCTCCTTAAACGTCGGTAGATGAGGTTATGGGATCCTAACTCTACCCCAGACCTAAACCTAACCCTAAACCTAACCCGTAACCTAACTGACATTAAAGGTAAAGCGTCAGTTGTATGACGGCCCGGGATCGCCATCTACCGACGTTTAAGGGGGCCCTAAAAAGGCGGATATTGACGTATGGTCAAAAGACGTCCCAAAACGTCAGTTATATGACTTTTTGGGATGAGACTGTGTTGTTTCCTGGAATTTTGCTTCCATCTTGTCTCTGTAGTGCCGCTTAGCATCCACTATGTCCCGCCTCAGTTTGTAACGTGCAGCCTTATATTCGTGCCGTGTACCAGCTGCTTTGACGCGATTATCAAGTTAACTGACTTGTACCGTGTGCAATATCTCACGACCTCCCCGAGTGTCCGAACTCCCACTGTGTATGCCGCCTTTTAGTATTGCACCAAGACCACCTGGGCTTGCATCAATGAGTAGTGTGGACTTCCCAATTCCTTGAGTGATCTTTCGAATCTGTTCAAGCAGTGGCTGTATGGTGAAATGAAATGTTGTCATTCTGAGCAGACTGCGTAATTCGGACACATTCTGTAGGGCTGTGAGATTCTTAATGGCAATTATCTTCTTCGGATCTGCAGAAATTCCTTTGAAAACACATGTACTTTGTTCTCACACTTCTTTGTTGAGGTGAGGTTTTTTCTCTCTAAGTCTCTTGAATACAGCTTACAGACAGGCGTTGTGCTCTTCTCACGTCTAGACAAACTATGATGTCGTCACTCATATTTTTGACATTTGGGATGCCATGAAGGACCTGTTGAATTGTGTTTTGAAACACCTCGGCACTTGAACTAATCCCAAAATTAAATGTATCTTTGAATGGGGCAATTGGGAATTTGCATGTCCACGCATATTCTCACACTGTCAGGAGTTTTTGCGTTATAGGACTATAGCTGAAACTATAGGTGATACCTAAGGTGTCGGACCACTAACTTTTTCAATGATACCTTGTTGTTCAAGTTTTTTGAGTTTTTGTCTTCATCTGAACTCGTTGAAGCTTCAGAGTGCGTTTTGCATGCTATATCATCTGTATGCACAGTATTAACTTTTTGTTTCACCTCTTGAAACTTGGGCTTTGCTGGATTTGGGAAATTGGTTGTATAGAAATCTGTTCAGAATTGTCTTATTGCATGTCTTACGAATGATTTGGATGATTTTGCATGCATCTCTTTTATGCCAGCTGCTTGTTTATCTGCTGTTTCTTAAGCTCTTCCTGCATCTAATAATTGCTGAAGTGTCATTGTTGCATCGCGGAGTGAAATCTTGCGGAGACCCCGGTTCCCTGAGAGGGAATGAGACGCTGCATTTGAGATTCGGTGGGAACGCTCCGCGATTAGGTCGTGAAGCACATGTAAAATGGAAGCCCGAAACGTCATGGGTGATGTCATAGACCAGGAAACTATAAAGCACCCCTGAATTCAGATCGCGCCAGCTTCTGAAAAAACCTGAAGCAAGTTGATCAGGGCATGCAGGAAGTATGGCAGATAAACGAGCGTCTCGTTCCCTCTCAGGGAACCAGGGTTACATACGTAACCCGAGACGTTCCCTTTCAAGGTGCGTTTGAGATGCGGTTGGAACCCCATACCCACTACACCATTGACAAATGCCCGTTCTGTGTGAAGTCCTTGCGCACACTAAGAAGCACGCAACCTCGCCCCCAGGAGTGGAGAGGTCAAGGTCATAAAACCTGACAAATGTATGCTGAGAGAGGACCATCCTGCCGCATTACAGATATCAAGAAGGGAAACACCCAAAATTAAGGCTGTAGAGGCCACCATACTCCTTGTAGAATGGGCCCGTACAGCAATAGGTGAAGGCTAACCAGCAGCTTCATAAGCCAATGATATAGCCTCGACTATCCATTTGCTCATCACCTGTTTAGATGCAGGGCACCCTCTCTTGAGTGACCCAAAGTAGACAAATAATTGTTCAGACTTACACCACAGGGCAGCTCTATGAACGTAGGCATCTAATGCACGAACTGGACATAACAGGTTCAGTCGTTCCTGATCTGGGGTATTAAAAGGTGGAGGATAAAAGGCCTGCAGCACTATTGGGTCCCC